>PVHY01003396.1:0-108686 GCA_004024945.1 Uropsilus gracilis
CACCCCACACACACCCCTTGCCCTCTGCCAAAAAGAAAGGAAAAGATTCTTGACCCCGAGTCTCCGACATCTATCCTCTGGTCTAACTTACGCCCGGGAGCGAGAGCCGCCGCTTCCCGGGTCTGTGGTCCCGAGGCCCCGCGATCCCGCCTCCTAACGGACCTGTTTTGCGTTCGCCGGCGCCCGAATCCGAGCTGCGGAGAGCAGCCCTCGGCCGTGGCCGGCGCCGCCCGCTCGGGCGAGCGGGTGTCTACCTGCAGCCCCATCCCAGTTCGCGCCCCAGTTTCTTAGAACCCCCAGTCCACCGCGCACGGAACCTCTGGCCTCCGCTCGTTCAGCGCACTAATCGCCCTTGGGGAACTTGAGAAAGGGAAGGTGGGTTGGTGAGAGAAGGAAGAAAAACGAGCCTGAATAAGGGGCGGAGGGGCAATGCGAGGAGAGAGGAGAGAGGAGGACCCCAAGCCCCATCGATACACGTCCAAACTTTCGGAGAATGGGTGCGAAGGAAGGGTCATCCCGGGTGCAGGGCGCGGGGCGCTGGAATGCCCGCGCAGCTGCGGAGCTGACAGCTTCGCCGCGCCACCAGAAAGCCCGAGGCTCGCGGCAGAGACAAAACCCGAAAAGACAGGAAAAACGGAGAGAAAACTGCTCGGCCGAACGTAGGTGACCCGTTCTTAATCCAAAAGTTAAAGCCCCCAAAACGCAGCCCCCCAAAGAAAGTGGAAAATCAGGTCCCTCATGCCCCCTCCCTCCCCTCAGCGGAGCAAATCCTTGAGCCAAAAAAAAGGGGGGAAAGAGATAGAAAAGGGGGGCAGAGCGGAAGAGATGGTCGGGATGAGGGGATGTGTGCGAGAGCGAGCGAGAGCGAGCGAGCTAGGGGCAGAGAGGAGAGAGGTGGAGAGGAGAGAGAGAGGGAGCGAAATATCAAAGATTGTGCAAGATCAGGCTGGAAAGATAATCGATACTCGACCTAAATTTAACACAAACTACTCAATAAAAGTTAAAGAAAAAACTTACTTTCCATTTCCCCTGCAGTTCCTACTCGATCTTCGCCTCTTTTTTGTTTTGCTTTTATTTTACTTACAGCTGATCACATCCAAGTAAAACGAGAGGGTTCATTAAAAAAAAAATAAAAAAAAATAAAAAAATAATCCTCGAACTTTATTGGGTGAAAATAAAAACGCTGGAGCAGAAAGTGGGGGGCATGGAGCGGTCCTCGGGGGTCCGGGAGGAGTTAAAGCATGTGCCGACCGCGGTCTCGCTGTTTGGTTGTGAAGGGGTTGGGAAAAGGAGGAAAGGAAATGAAAATCCGATATGTCTTTATTCTGCTAATTATTATCGTTTTAGCCCTGTTTAAAAAAATGGCTGATTAAGTTGAGTGCGCATGTCTTTGTGTGTCTATTCCCGATATGCACTCTGGGAATGAGAGAGGAGAGAGAGGGAGAGGGAGAGGGAGAGGGGGGGAGAGAGAGGTGTAATTAGTGAGGTGATCAACATTCCCCAGACTGCAAATGACGCGCAGCCCCGACTCGGAGCAGCCCGGGAGCCTCACGGCTTCCAAGGCTCTGAGTGCTGCGGCGGGAACCCGGCACGCCGCGACCGACCGCGCAGAGAGCAGGGGATGGGGATTCCGGGGCTCGCACCCCACGCGCCCCTGCGCGCACGACTCCCAAACTTCATTAGACACACACACATACACACACACACATGCACACACATACACACGCACACACTCAGCAAGAGGCGGGTGTGGGGTGGGTGGGGGGGAGATAAAACAAATGCCGCCGAAGCAATGCTCTTTAACCACTCGAGATTTTTTTCTTTTAATGAGGCAAAGTAATTATTATTGAACCAGAGATTTGTTTACTAGGGTTTTAAGCAGAAATATGAGTTAGGGTAATGGAGAAGGTTTTTTTTTTTTTTTTTCTGCAGAGTTTATCCTGCTACGTACAAGAATGCATTTTAATAGCAAAATGTTGGAGACTGAGCAAATATGCAGATATATGTAAATAAAGGGTGCCTCGCTGTGTGCAAACACCGCTCTGCCTAGCTTATTTCAAAGGCGGAATTGCACTCTGGATCCGTAGGCACTCTTATTTAAATAAGTACCTTTCACTTGCACACACAGGGCATGGAAGATGGAAGCAGTTAGTTTAGTCAAAGTAAACTTCCATATGAGAATAAGTGTGGTTGGTGTGATGATGGGGGGTACAGTGTTAGCCTTTATGTAATATTTTTGAATATTTTATCAAAATTGCGTTAAGTTCAATGTAATAGCTTTAAGAAGACTTAGAAAAAAAACCCTTCATCTTTGTGAGTCTGTTGAATTATCTTTCTTGAAGCACAGTATGATGAATTTTAAAACCCCACTACAGATCTCATTAGAATGAAATATACTTGGTATTTTCTGGTGCAAAATTTAAGGTGGCTGATTCTCATTTGAAAATCTAATTATCTCTTTCCAATATTACAGATGTGAATATGAGTGACACTTTCATTAAAAGATAATTAACTAAAACTAGGAATAGACATACTTTTAAATACCCCCTCCTGAAAATGGACTATATATATATATATATGTATATATATATATATGCATATATATATCCATTGCTACTTGGATAGCATCTTCATACACTATTAAACCACAACTCATAAATAGACATCTTCTATGTAATATTGCAAAAATAGGAATTCTAGAGAGAAGGTGAGTGTCACAAATCAAGCTAAAAACAGGAAATACTTGCAATGCCCAACTTCCTGGACAGGTGAGGCATCAGCTGCTTTTGAGTTGACAGGACTTTGAAGTTCTGGATCACCAGGATCTGCTTCAAAACCTTGTCTAAGGCCTTAAGCACCAAATCTACCAAATACCAACAGAAAGGTTTATCACTAGGAACAGAGGCTACAAACATACATTTTTCTGGATCTGAATCCTGGCATTATCTGGGCAATTTGAAAGTCCTGGGACACATGCAAATGAAATTAAAAAGCAAACAAAACACCTGGGACCATAAAATGCATAAATCCTCAAAAGAGCAGACTTAGGCCCAGGTCCGAAAGCTAGTTGACTACAGCAGCTGACTAAGGTTACAGTGAAAGTCCAAAGACTTGGAGTGAAGAATAGAATCTAGATATGGTCTTTATTAAGATGGAAAATAAAGCAAGCAAATAACCACCTTAGGAATTTGGAGTCAGTGCATATATTAGAAAATAGTGCTACTAGACCTTAGCAGAAGGAAAATTATCTATAGACTCCATTCCATTTCAAACTTGTCTTGGGTTAAGAAAAAAAAAATCTGCTCCAAGTGGACAACTTTCTATGATTTTTAAGTTACTTTGTTTATAACCCCACCTTTGCACAGCGACTGTATCACAAGTGTGCTGGTGGTGTCTGATTGCACCTCAGTGGGGCTTATCCGTGTGCCTTAAGAAACATACATGCCCACGAGGGTAAAATTTAAATTCTATGTAACTTGCAAGTGAAGAAGGTGTTTATGTAGCGTTACTGTTTATCGAAAAACACCCCAGAGAGCAAAATTTCTGGCTTTAAAAAACTGAGGTGTGTGTGGGGAAGGGAGTAGGGTGGGGGACTTTAAAGAGACTGAGGGGAAATGAAGGCAGAGAAACTTTCAGGTTCAAATCAGAAAAGATCAAGCCCTTTGCGGGAGAGGGTTCCATGTACAAGCTCACTGATGGAAAAACCATTTCCTGCGATTTCAGACGGGTAAATGCATATGATGAAGGAAACACCTGAGAACAATAAGTCTGTTTCAGGCTCAGGTGAAGAAAGGGGTCTATTTCTGGCATGGAAGAATAGGGAAATGATGATCTTTTCGTTTTTAAGTTCTTTATTTCTTTTGCCTTTTTCTCCTTGAAACATCATCAATAATATTAATGTCATTAATGTCAAAACACCCAACGTCAAATCAGGAAAACCATTTTAAAAAATTTGATGACTGCTTTTTCCTCTACGTCCCTCAACTCCCTCTTTTCTTGGAAAATTGTGTGTGTGTGTGTGTGTGTGTGTGTGTGTGGTGTGATGTGTGTGTGTGTGTGTGTGTGTGTGTGTGAGGGGGGTAGCGGTTCCTGAATTCTAAGAAAACAAAAGGAGGATTTGTGAGAGGGGCGCCCACTTTTGCAATCCTTTCTGCTAGCAAGTATTCCCTCCTAACGTGTGTGTTTTCTTTTTAATCATCTCGTTCTCGGCCTCTTTCACCTCTTTCCTAAGAAGAGAAGCTGAGGTGGGGGTCGGGGGTTAATGGGTTGAGGCGAAGGGGCAGAGAGGGACTAGCAGAGAGTCAAGAGTTTCCTTCGGGTTCGGCCTTGAAGCGCGCCAGCGCAAAGCGGGCAGCTGGGAAGAAGCCGCGGCAGGTCTGCGCCGGGTGGGCCTGGCTGCGCAGAGCGCGGCGCTGTGGGCTGGGGCGCGGCGAGGCTGCGAGCGGGAGCCCAGCCTGCGGGCTGCCCCCGGGGCGCGGGCACGATCCGCCCCGCTCTCTGGGCTGCGCGGCTGCGCGGAGGACCCTAGCACCCTCCTTCTCGGCCCCACGCTCTAGGAACCCCAGCTGCTCCTCTCGGTCTCTGCGGACCCCAAGCCGTCAACCTTTGACCCTGTCTCCCCCACGCCCAGCCTCCTCCCACTCCGCTGTCCCTAAACTGCGCGAACCAGCCGCCACCCTCCCGGAGCGCTTGGCTACTTTTTATTTCAAAGTGAAAGGAGCAGAGGTTTTTCCTGCCGCTCCAAGAACTTTGCCTGGACCCTCTTCTGTTCTTCCCAGGGCTATCCCAGCCGAACTAAGCCCACTGGCGCACTCGGACCTTGACGCTGAGCACGGAATCAGGGAGGGAACCTAAAAGCGCTACCAGGTGGTTAGGTGTTGAGTGTTGGAAGCAAGGTGTAATTAGCATTGAAACAAAAGGTAATTTCCACTTCTAGACTTCTCCTGCTTGTATTTTATTTCCCAAACCGATGCCGCGGACACTCCGTGCTTCACAGTCGGGTTCAGTAATCTTGAACCATCTGTTCCCCTCTTTCCTCGCCCTACCTACCCCAATGCGCTAATAGATACCCCACCTCACTCTCCACGTCCTGGCAATTCAGGAATAGCCCCAGCCCAAGGGGACAGGGTTGCCAATCTTTTGACCGCGCTTCCGGAATCTATAGTTGAGCTCAGTTTGAAACGAGGTATTACAAGATTTCAGCTTTAGGAACCGTTTCTATTACCATGGACACTTTCAGATTCTCAGTCCCCCTCCTCCTTCCTTCTTTTTGTTGGTTGTCTCCACCCGGGGCTATTTAACAAAGGTAGTCTGTTAACTAACATTTTTGTTTAACTCAGCAACTTCTTTCCAAAACAAACTTAAACCTGATGCCAATGTCTGATTTTTTGTGTGAGTTGGGAGGTGATGTTGGTTGTGGGGTGTGTGTGTGTGTGTGTGTGTGTGTGTGTGTGTCGGGAGACGATTGGGGAATATGTGTTGTAAGGTGGAGACTTAAGTTGACAGTGACCCCAAAAGTACAGGGTTTATTTGGGAAGGTGTCACCAACACATTATATTTACAGTGGAATGGTTACAGAAATAGTGTGGGAGAGCACCAAATCTCTTTACTATGAATAAAAGTACATTTTCTTGAGAATTAACAACGGAGGGGGGATGGATTTAAAATATGACCTAATATCCAAAATGGACACACTTTCTTTGGTGGTGAGAATGAGTTAGATGAAATGGAGTTCAAAAAGGGAAAGGCATTTTGAGTGTGTATGTTGTGTGTAGTGTTTGTGGGCAGTTAAATCCCTCCTTGGATGATTCCCTCCCCTCCCCCATCCTGGCTCTTATCTTCTTTGTGGTCTTCTTTTTTATCATAAAACGACCCCCTCCAGTTCCAGGTCTTTATCTCTGTACATTCATATCTTTGTATATTTCTCTTTCTAAACCAAAGTTTTTTTTTGTTTTTTGTTTTTGTTTTTTTTTTGCTTTAATTTTGGAGTAAATCTATTTTACTTTTCCCACATTCCCCAGAGGCTCTGACCTGGGTCTGTTTTGCCTTTATTTATTTATTTGTTTGTTTATTTTGAGGGGGACTGATCATTATGTAAAGTTGGAACTAGGTAAGGTAAGGAATGGGAAGGAGGGAGGAGTTAAAGAGTGTCTAACAAGGGAAGAATTAAGGGAACAGGGGCAAGGAAAGGAGGGGAAGAAGAAAAGTCAGAAGCCTGTCAGAGGTCAGGACTCAGACAGTGCTTTGACCTCCTTTCCCTCTAGGCAACCAGCCCACTGTTTATAAACAAAATCAAGTGGTACTCTCCCCAAACAAAAGCACTTCACTAACTTCACAAGCACTTCCTCAGCTCTTATGCAAATTAATGAGGATGCCTTATCAGCCTTATCACTATATGTTCCCTCCCCCAGCACACATACAAACACACTACCCAAATCTAGGATCACAAGCACACACTATTCAAAACACGTGGAAATATTTTCAGCAAGAATCCTAGGAAAAGCTTACATTCTGTCTAGGGAAGAGCTCTAAGAGACAACGGTGCAGATGGGGAATGGTAGACAAGTAGAGGGGGAAAAGTAATAATAATTGATTTCATTCAATAGATGATAGAGTTGTGATCCTTTTTAACCCAAAACATCTATATCAAGTTAATGAAATGCTGTATAGAAAACAGTAGACTTCAGCCATGTAATGGAATTATTTTAAAACAGATCATTGCATTCATCCGAATATCCACATTTCCAAGACAAAAGTGCAGCTCTTTATAGTTGAAGAAAAGCCACCACCTCTGTATGTTAACACCCTTAAATATTAGACACAAGAGCACCATTAAAGCTAACAGCAAACAAATAATCATCTGATCCGAGTCACAAAATGTATAATTAAACCCTTCTTTAATTACAAAAGGCAACTAGCAGACACTTCAAGATTTTAAAACAAACATTTGCAAAGGTACAGAAAGGATAGCTTTATATCATATTGTAAACAAAATTACATTTCAGGACTAAATTGCAAGACAGGCAAAGATAAAGGTGAAGGCAAAAAAGGAGAGAGAGAAATGATTTTCAAACTTTTGCATTAAAATGACTATCAGTGAAAGTCTAAGAGAAAAAGGTTAAAGAAAATATACCTCAGAGCAAAAAGATCATCTCCTTTTCTTCTTTGTCTATCAGTCCCCTGTTAAAGCATATGGAAAATGTTTTCAAAATGCCCAGATTTGGCACATTGTCATTGCAAAGAGAGGAGCGCAGTGATGCTGTTAGAGAAAATGGGAAATAAATTCAGGATTGGGTGCTGCCTCCTTCAATGCGGATTTATCTAAGTTTAATTTAATATTCCGCAATCACTGAATGATCGCATATAATTCAAGATTTTAAAGGGCTTTATTTAAATACCTTGAACAACAAGAGAATGAAATTTAACCATTGCAACCATTGCTTATATGTTTTTTATTTTCCTATTGGAAGAACTTTAAGTGTCAATTTCTAATAATAAAAGGAAAAACGGCAAAGATTTGGCTTTTTAAAGGGAGAATGTTAAAGGAAAACATTAGCTTTATTAAAATCATTCTGAACGTAAAATCAAAAAGCACAAAATGGTTGTTTGTAAAACACTAAACCTTTAATCGATTTTATTGGCATTCCGATCGATTAGATAAACGGAAATCTATAGCAAACATCAAAGCATTTAAAACATTTTCTCTATCTCATTTATAAACAAAACTTTTCTTTTCAACAGAAAAAAATGATTATCAAACGACTAACAGGAAATTCTTCAGATATCAAATTACGATAATAAAATTATTTCCACATGGAAAGGGATAATGACAATGATGATAGTAATTACAATAATGAATAATTCAACAACCCTTTGACATGTATAGAAGAACCTCTAGCAGAAACGGTCCTAGTAGAGGGACTACTTTAAAATAAATACTTCTTTTTAAAAGAACATCTATTTTAGAGACCACGTAAGGGCTAGGTGTGACTGTCGGAGTAATGTTCATTTTCCTGCAGTTGCAATCGCGTCCATTTATTTGCCGGCATTTTCTTTCTAGATTGAGTTACTTCATATTAGCAAAAATTAATATGCAAATGTCAGTGGGTTCTAGCAGGCTTACAAACTTGTGTCTGGACTTGTCTTCCACTTACTAAGGTGATCCCCAAATTAAACAGGAGGTGGAGGACACAACTGGATTCCCTAAATCTGAGCGTGATCACGCAGTCGATCTTTTGAGTGAAGGAGAACAATTTCTTGGGGGGAACAGGGAAACTGCCATGTGGAGAAACGCAGCAACCAAAGCTTCTGGCATTCTAGCTGCAGCAGGAGGAAGTGTTGTAACGGGCATTATGTTTATTTGTTAAAGAAAATCAATGAAAGGGGCTGTAAAGTAGTTAGTGAGGCGTGTGTTTGGGACTCGCGGTGAATCGTGACTCTGGCAGGCTCAATATGCAGATCTTCTCTTGGCCAGAAAAGTCCCTGCATCGCCCCGAGCCAGGACGCGGGCTGCCTGGCACCTGGCTTGTCCAGCTCGCGGGTGCTGTCCGGCGGTGTTCTCGTTCACTGCCCCAGTCGTTACTATTATCTGACCCCTTTGCCCTGGCTCCTAGCAGTCGTTCCTTCCAGTTGTTAATGGTTTACTTTCCGACATCCTCCCCTTGCAGCACACACCTTTTTCCTCCCTTTTTCTGACTCGTGTCTTTTCCTCTTCCCTTTATGCTACAGGTCTCAACTTCTGCACGTCTTTGCCTTCCATTGGAATCTCACTCTTCTGAAACTCCAAGTCTCTCCCGTGAATCGCAGAGTAGTTCTTTCCTGCCCTCCCCCTCCCCCCATTTCTCCCTCTTGCCATTTATTTAGCACCCGGGTCTTCTTACCCTCGCACTTCTATCCTCTCCTCCAGACATTCCAGAGAGTTCTCATCACACCAGAATGCACTTTTTCCCTCCTCCTCCTACTCCCCTTGGATTGGGGAGTGAAGGGGGTGGGGGGGCAGATTTCGAGCTGAACCCTCAGGGGTTTTATTCTATTCTTTTAACAGCTTTACTTTCCCTTTTCTTCTTTGCGTAACCTTCACCTACCTACTAATTTATAACAGAAGCGGTTTCTTTCCCTTTCATTTCCTAGTTTACAGTTTCCGTCTGGGGTTGTGCATTGCACATGCACTACTCCTGGCTCTCCCCTCCCGGTCCGCCCCCGCCAGCCCAGGCAACTATTTTCTTTTACTTGGTTGCCGTCTAATTGCACTTTCTCGTCTCGAATTAAGATAGTTTCCAGGAATGAAAGTTCTGCGTATAACGCCACTTTCTTTGTCAAATTACTTCGTTGTCCAAGTGAAAGGTGGAGTGTGCGTGCGTGTGCGTGTGCGTGCGTGTGTTGGAGGGGTGTATCACCTACTTGTCCTTTTGAACACCCTGTTCTATTCAGTCCCACCACCCACCCCGATAATGCCTGGTGTGAATAACAACGAATTCTGCAAGAGTTTTCCTTTTAGTGCGTTTAGATGGCTTCTGAGTTAATCCTGAGCGGGTCTCAAACCCCTTACTTGTCTCTTATGGTTGCGAGGGGGGTCACTATTTCAGCCGTTCCCTCTTTCTTCTCCTTCTCTCACTGGCAGCCCTGGCTGTAAGAGGGGAGCGCAGTCTAAAGACCTCGTCCTCTGTTTCTTGTTTCTAGCTGCTGCAGCTGCCGCTGAAATTTGCTGTGGCCGCTGCCTCTTCCCGCTTTAATCCCAGACCTCCAGTCATTGGGCAGCTCCTCAGAGGCAAGAAGTCAACACCATGGCAACCCGACAAGCCTATCAAATCACCGGCTGGCGTGACAGCAGCAACACTGCAGGCAGGAGTGGGCTGGGCAGAAGAGCAGAGTGGCTACTGTGCTCAGGTACACAATCTGGGAGCAGACAGCAGCTGGCAGCCTCCACGTTGTGCTTACACAGATGTGCACCATCGGGTTCATAACCCTACCCTATGTACTCTAGTAGGTGAGGAGGATGAAGAGGTGAAGGAGGAACATGACTAAAGGGGAGAGAAGTATATTGAATTGGAAGATCAGCAAAGAATTTCAAGCTAAATGCAATCATCTCCTAGATATTGTGCTATAAATGCCTTGTACCCCAGGAATCTATGAGACCAAGTCACAATAGCTTCAGAATCAAATTGAAGGCATTTGCACAAAGGTGTGGGTGATTTCCTCACTAGTCCTATCATTTGTTTGAACCATATTAGCCTAACATTACTTCTAGAGTTCCAAAAGGATAAAGAAAAAATGTATTTTTAAATGTATTTTCTGCAGTGTTGAATTCTGCACCAACAAAAAAGGCTCAACCTTCATTTCAACTGTGCTAATTAACTGCCTTAGAAGCGACATAAACTTTACCTGTAACTTTCCTTCTTCTTTCATGAATATGTGCTATGTGTAATGTGTGTTCTAGAGCTTGATTTTATAAAGAGTAAGAAACAGAGGATAACTAGGACATCTATAAGTTACTCTTGGGCCTACTCAATCTTTTTATTTCCTCATTTTCCAAAAGAAACCCAAAGCAGGCAGAAAGAAAAAGGCAGAAGTTTCCCTAATGTTTCAGAGCATCTTCTTAACTATCATGAGATGGGTTGAAACTGAATTTTCCCTTTTATTTTTAAAGGCAAACAATGTTTTTGAGAAACAGAAAAGATTTCTTGTGAAATTAAAATTTCTATGGTGAAAACTTAGACAAGTATTTGTACAAAAATATAGAATTTTATTATGACCATACGGTCCCCCTTTCTCACCTATCTCATCATTGGTTTCTAAATTTCAGAGCACAAGTTTGCTGAGATTGTAGATGACAGAAAGAGACATCCATTTAACAATAACTAACAATAACGTTAATGTGCGTACTGAAGAAGCCTTGTGTTCTAAAATCTATCCTTAAGTATACTCCAAACAACCAATTCACTAAATAGAAATATTCATTTTGATCTAAACTTTTTCTAAAAAAGTCCTTAGAATGTAAGTATTTAAATTATACTTGGAATGCATCAAATACTAGAGATCTGGAAAGGTTTCCTGCAGCTTGCAACATGAAGCAGAGTAGGATAGTAAATTATTGTGACTCCAAAAAGAAATTAATGGAAATTTGAACTTCACTTTTCTACCTTTTCTATATTTCATTATTGATAGATCTTAACATTAAAACTGTACATTTTCAGAATATAATTTACTACAGACCAAAAATACCTGACACCAGAGAAACAGGTCATGGTATTCTAGAGAAAACTTTCAGATGTAATATAATTTTCCTTGCACTGGAACTCTTTAACATTCTAGTAACATTTTCTTATTCTGTGCCACTTTGCAGAGTTGTTCAATGAAGAACCGACAAGCACACAGAGATGATATTAGGTTATAGTTTGAAGGGTTACTTCAGCGTCAAGTTATCGACATCCTTAAATGGTTTTGACTAATTCACACTATATTTGGCATGCACTGAGTATTATGAGAAATGTAAGAAGAAAAATAATACTACATTCAAATTAAAAAGCATCTAATCTATTACTTCCAAATATCAAACCTGTAAATTTTAAATGACTTTAAGGAAAAATTAAAGTCTACAACAATCTTTCAGTATATTTTGACTTAAATGAGAATAAACATATAACATTTAAAATTTCATTCTTATACTTAACGGTGTAACTTCAGTTACTGGAAAAGTACAAATTCCTCAGATCTTTAACACTACTTGTGTGTGGTGTGCGTGTGCTAATCAAAGACATGAACAGATACTGATATTCAAATGTTCACCGATATGTTTTATTTCTAAGTTTAAAAATGTTAAATGAGGTAGTTAATGTATTTATACGTTACATTTAAATGAATGAAAAAAAACATTTCAATATTCTAATAGAGTCTTTGACCCTCTTATATATTATTTTTGCTTTATCATAAGCTTGCCACATATAGATAAAGCAATATTTGCATATACAATACAGATATTTATTTTCAACCATAAATCATGTTAGCATATACCCCTAAAAATGCCCTCAGATTATATACATCATGTGACCATCTCTTTAAACATGGATTTATGTACATGTCACACACATGTTGCTAGTTAGCACTACATTCAAATCTTGACATTTGAAGCTATTTTATATACCTTTTGGATTTTAAGTAGAGATGCTGTTGGGAGGAAAAAAAATTCTTTTTTAGCTAACTAATAAGACAGTGAAATCAAATGTAGTTTAAAGGCTAAATTAAAAAAAAAATCAATGCAAGGATGCCTTGCTCGTTTTCAGCAGAATGGATACCATCTCTGTAGAGTTCATTCTTGACCTTACCTGAGTAAGTACTTTAACTTAAAGTATGAGATGCACCTAGAGGGGTAATACATTGAGCTTAATAGGAAGACAGTTAATAACCTTTTTTCATCCTCGTGCACTATCAATCATGGCTGTCACCAGTCTGCTGAATCAAAGCAAAAGTGTTCTTCACAGATGACTGATTAGAAACGCAAAATCACAAGATCCATCTTCATGGTCACTTTTATTATAGTCATTTTTAAACTGACAGCAACCTGCTCAGTTTCAGCACACTGGGCATCACAAATAGTGTCACTCAGTGCAGCTAAGCATGAGAAGAGGTTGGTTGGATTATACTTAAAAATAATTAGGCCCTCAACCCTTTGTGGAGTCAAGAAAAAGGTATTCTTCTCTCTGCCCCTCCACCTCCTTCTGCTGCCTCCATAATGTGGTTTGATTTTATTGTATCATTAGTTTACTGTCTTGAGGGGAGGTAAGGCAGGATAGGGTTGGTTTTGTCCTTGTTAATTATCTTGGAACTAGAGATGAATATGCCCACTTGAGAGTTACAGATGACTTTTCGTCCACTGCTTGTTGTCAACTCCCTGACAAACAACATTACTAATCTCATAGTTCTTTTTCTATAGAAATTCATTTTAAACTAAAGGTTTCAGTAATCTAGATTGTCAGGTATTAGTAAACAATACTCACTAAATGGTGCTCTTGTCCATAGAAGGCATTTAATAACATTAATTGAATGCTGGAGCATTAGAAAAACTGAGGTTATAATTATTTAACCGCATAATCTTCAAGGTGGTCAAGATAGTAGCTATCATACAGTCATGTAAATTTTTGAAATCTGACCCTATATTATTTAATTTTCAGTCCTAGAATCCTAGCACAATGAAAATTTGCAAAACCAATACATAGATATTTAAATCATTAAAGGGTTTGAGATAGTTCTGATTCAAATGAAAAGTAACTTTTTGTTTATTTAGGGTTTTGATCTCTGTGCTACAAAGATAACTTCTCCAGGTTTATTTCATGATGTGTTCATACATGCCTTTGAATATTTTATACTCTAAGAGCTGGTGATATAACATTATACATGAAAAAAAATCTTTTAATAGAAAAAATTTAAGATATAACTATGCCCATTTACAGGTTTCTTATTTTATTTTTCAAAAAAGGATAACCCAACTATATTTACATTTTAATTTAATTACTTTAACCAAAGTGCTCTATTCTAAATTTCCATTCTTTCTTTTTCAATCCATCTTTCCTTTTATTCTAAATATTCACATTCTTGTTAGCAGCTGAACACATGTACTTGTAGGAATAGAGGAGGGGGATGAGAGGATAGAGAAAATATTAGTGGTATTAATTTGTATACCACAATACCTTCACATTCATTTTCAAACACTTTAATATTCTATCTTTAATGCTTTTGTAAAAGCTGCCAATTCTTTTTCTCCATCAAAACACACACACATAAGCTCACAGACACACAAACACACAAAACTTTGTTGACTAATTCCTGATTATCAGAATGTTTTTCTTCTTTGCATAGTAAACATAGATAAAATATATCCCTATTTATACAGAATATAGAGTAACTTATATATCTGTATATTTCACACATGGAAATAGATGCATAAATGCACTCTTTCTGCTTAAGAAGGTAAACATTATTTCCTTTACTATTTTACTTGATCTTTACATATATTCCTATTTTATATATCTGGACTGAAAATAAGGGAATTATGAAATATATGTCTATTCCATTTAGTTATCCAGTTTGATATTACATTTTCAGTTGAGTGAATTTATCTTAGAATTGTACAGATAAATATATTAATATTTAAAAATATTTCCACTTAATAAAATATTAATAATACTTATCGATACATTGCTAAATATATCAATGAGGTTGAAGTGAAATCATTCATATTTAGAATTTTACATTACTACATAGATGACAATGTAATAATCACATTGATATTTTCATTTTTAATATGTTTCAGAGCTAAAAACACAATTTCTCCTAACAAGATTTGTGTTTGTGCTTAGTTTGTATGTTTTTACTATCAATTGAATAATATCCTACAGAATTAAGCATTATTATTTTTAAAGTTTTAAAGGAAGAATAGTCTTTCTTACAAAATATTTATATGAAATGTAATCACTTCTTGCAGCTAAATCTAATTCAATGAAATGATAAAAATATTTTGGTATCATCTGGTAATCTATTCAAGTTGTCCCTATAGATTTTAAATATTGCTCTTTAACATGCATCATCAATATGAAAAAAATACTATTTTATAAAAATTATAAAACTGAGCTGATTTTATAAAACAGATGATTTCTTCTAAGTAAACCAAGCAAAGATATTTGTCCTTTATAATTTAAAAGTATAATGGAAACAAAAATACTTTAAAAAAATTTTAAGTTATGATGGAATATCATTGTGGGAGAATTTTATTTTGACATGAGTTGTAACATTTACTTATCTTTAAAGCAGTAGAGATAATTAGAATGTATTTTTGGGATGAAAATGTCAACATCTTTATTTACCTGAAACATTTTTCAGGCTATCTTGTTGCTCTTAGTTCTAAAAATCTGTCAGTTTGTATGCATTGTTTGTGGTTACATTTGCTTCACTGAGAATATTCTTTATGTTTAACTGAATATATAAAACATATAATTTCATTTATGATAAGACTATCTTATGATAAGTGGTCTAGCATGAAATGTATAATAATTTAGTTGATAGAGATGCATTTAATACATAATACATGTCAATCAAAGATTGCTTTCAAAAAGATTAATGATATCTGTGCATTTTAGTTTGTGTTAAAATTTATAGTTGTGCCTTATACATGATATATACATACATGCAAACATATGTAAATGTACACCTAAGTACTTTCATAATTATTTTATTGACTTCTTTAAATGGTAAAATGCTATCACACAAAATTACAATGATCCTTGCCATACTTGCATTTATGCAGCCTGAATATGCAGTTATGCCATTTCTTTTTCCGGGGGTATGATTTTCTTTGACTCTGGGATTGTTCTTTGTTGAATCTTTGTGATAAGAAAAAAAGAAGCTGTTATATGAGTGTCGGTTCACAATTCATGTGTGAGAAGATGTACAGTCAGGGTAGACTGGCCATCTAGTTCTTCTTTTCTACCTGGGTTTCAGGGCTCCACTCCCAACTAGTGATATTTATGCAGAAAAGGCAAGAAAGCAAAGGCCATGCCAAAACCACTTTTAATGTTTTTTGGACTTAAAGGAGAAAATACAAAATATTTGCAGTAATTTGCTATGCAATTTTTTAATGGCTTTCCTGTATTAATTCTAAAATGCTGCTACTATTTCTATCACTCATTGAAAATTATCAACTCTTACCTTCATTTTAAAAAAGATATCCTGTACTTAAAAAGCTCCTAAATCAAAGTTATTATTTTCTCAAACATTTAAATTCCCCAAATCTTTCTGTCACTCAGTCAGTGAAGCTCGAGGTTGTATTTTATAGCAAATACACTATTCTGATTAGTGTGCTCTCGTCTCACCTTTTTAGTTTATAAAGAAAAATGCAAATAGGTATAGTGACAACTTTTCAACATGTACTTTGAAACATTCGTAATGTTTTTAAGTAAAAAACTTAGAATAATATGATATGAAGATCCTTTTTTTGATGGCAAAAGCTTTTGTATGTAAACCTTCACTTATGCATTACACAACCAGTGAAGAATTTTAATGTATTGCAGTTCACTTTGCAATATTTGCACAAACATTCAGAGTAGTATTATGTTCCTTAGTTATTTCATTATATTATATTTCACATTTAGATTTTCAGTTGAATTTTCCTGTTTTCAACATTTGGATATCATCTCATTAACTATCATAAACCAGTAGTTTAAGGAGGGGTAATTCTGAAATGTAAACACGCCTAGAATTTTACAGCATTGCCATGGAAGAGAAAAGATGGGACAAGGGATACTTTCCCCCAAACATTTCCCTGTTATGATTATAAGAAAAGATCAGATGCTATGGCAATTTTTTTCATATGTGATCTTTCTTTAGAATTATTTTCAAAGTCAACTGTCCTTAGACCTTATTTTCATCTCCAAAAAGCATTAAGTTTTGCTTCTTTGTAAAATATTTTTTCATAACGTATCTTAGTTCAATTCACTTTTAGCAAAAGAAACACCCAAGCTCAATCTGGAGACCTCCTTCCAACATAATTTAGCTGGACCTTTTCTTAGTAAAGGTTTTCTGGTTTTCATTTTCACTTCATATTCTCAAATAAAAGATCCTTTGTTGTCTACCATTTGATTGGACTTAATGAAAAACACTCCATTTTAACTTAACAGTATTTCCTTTTGAATTTATTATATTTAAGAACACTGTCAAAAATCAAACATTTAATCTCAGGTTTTTATATTTCAAAATATATTACTATCACATGGCTCAGTGAGGTGATGTAAAAAGTAAACTGAAAAGATTTCAAAAAGAAAAGCAAAAACGAAAAAACCCAGCTTCATTTTAATATGAAACTAAATACTATAGCTAATGTGCAGATTGGGTACGGCAGCTGACTGTAAAGACTAACATGTGACAGGGTGCCAACAGCGGAATTGTGCAGTATTGACTAAATGAGGTTCACTGATTTGTATTGAGGCTAATATCTTCTTTAAACAATTCCGTGTAAATTGTGCGTATAAAGTCATTGGAAGCTATTTCTCAGGACAGCCTCGCTGGCTAGCTACCTGCTGGAGTGAGGAAGATAATCAATAGGAAGAAATAGAGCTGAGCATGAGCCTGGGAAGCTTCAGAGCAGTTAATGCTGATAAAAGTAGATGATGTCAATATTTGGGAATAGCACAACTCTAGGATAATAGACAAAAGAGAAGTGCATATGTTGCAGAGTGTTCAAACAGGGGTAAAATTAAAGCCTAAGTGGCAGATGATGCCCTAGGCTGCAAAAGACATTATTTATCAGAGGAATTGTCAAATTTCTGCTGAAATCCAAAGAGAGGAAGATGTTATATAAAAAAGGGACCTAACTTTCATCAGAAGCTTAAATACCCTTTCCATTTCAGTGGTCAGTTGATTTCTGCTGATGATTCATAAAAGAGAGACTGTACTCAAAACACCTGCAAATAGACATTTTTGCATATGCAACCATGTACATTTCATTTTTAATTTCTCTTAGCTAATTTGCATTTTTAATTCTATAAGTTGTACTCAAATACAAATAAATAAATAGCATGAAAAAGATAAGATGAGAATAGCCTATCAGTCAAAGGATGACATCGATGATATGAACAAGTCTAATTATCTTTGCATATACTTATGATTATAAAAGACACCTTATTTTCCAAGGATAGTAAACTTATTGGGGTGAGGTAATGGCATATTTTTACTAATTTAATACTGAAAATCATTTTTCCTCTTGCTGTCAGGCGATGAAATTTTGTTCTTCTGTGCTGATCTTTCTGTTGATGTATTATGACATAGTCTGTCAACATGAACAGATATGTGAAAGGAGATTGGGTGGCTGAGATGTACAACCTACAAAGAACTCTTCTTGAATTTTAAGCGTGTTATCATGTTTGGGTACAACAAGTTAAGATTGTGCTTATTTTAAAATGCTGTATTTTTATATCATTTAAGCCCAGCAAAATACATGGGCTATGACAAGTCTCTAAATCTGAAAGAGAAAGCCAAATCCAAAATTGGTATTTCAAAATATCTTTTCAAAAGCTTTTTCATATCGTAAGTTGAATCTTGAAAAAAATGAAAAAAAAATCACCATTGCAAAATATAAAACTTTCTGGGCAAAGAGGTGAAATCAATTCAGGCACATATGATTATCAAGTATTGCTATTTTCTCCCAAATTAAATAATTCCACAACTGTTACATGCTTTTATTGTCACAGATGTTTTTATTGTTTGGTGTTAGATATCTGGATTATATCAAGCACATGATTCTGAGATTAGGTAAGACAGCCAACCCTGATAGTTTTTACTAAAATCAAGCTAAGAAATGTTATTCGGAAAGCAGTATATTTATGTAGGACCTAGCATTTTAAACATTCTTTTTACTCATGAAAATATAGAAATAAATCTTACCTCTGCTTTTCATTTTGACTTATATTTTAGAAATACTATTTATTTTGAAAATTCTTACCAGAAGATCTTCTCTTTTTTCAAATGACACAAATATAGTTATTAAAAGACACTAGGTAATAATTATTCATGATCCAAATAAATGATATTTCTTAGCTTTTTAAAAAATTGCTAGTATGTTGTCATACTTCCCACTTTTTTTATCTTAACTATAAGGAAATAAAAGATCCTTATTCATTACTGAATTCTAAAGAAGACTTCATTTCAAATAAAGTTTGAATTTTGATTTAGAGACAGAAAAAAAATCTTTTAAGATCTATACTTCAACTAATTTGTTAATCTTGTGCCACTTTCAGCATTTGTCACACATATAGACCAGGAAATTGGCTCCATCTCATTCTAGCTCTGTATTGAATTAAAAACCTCTACTGCAAAGAAGAGCATGATGTGGGGAAAGAATAAATTTAGTTCTTTCTTTAGTAATGCACATATATTTCCATACATTTCACATCCTAAGGGAGCCTATGAATGCATCCAATAAATACAAAACTATAAAGTATAATTCCAGAAAAGGGAAAGGTTTAAATTTTTTTTCTGATTTTAATATACCACCTTAAGTTTGAAGACAGAAATTAAATAATGTTACACAATTTATTTTACTTTTTTTTAAAAAAAACAGATACCTTGAGTATTAGGAATAAATCTGAAATAATGAACCTTAGTTACTCCTTTCACTTGCATAATGTTAGCAGGTTTAGATCAAAGCAAATTAAATATCAGCCCTGGCAAATTGAGAAAAATGTTTTATGCAATTTGAATCTACAATTCACCAATGTCCACCTTGGCTAATTTAGTCGACACTGCATACAAACCACATATGGATGTGTATACGTTAATAGGAGTGCCCATTCCCAGTTCGTGTTTCTAGGCTAAAAGAAAAGGTGGTTTTCAATAAAGTGTGATAATAAAAGGATAGCTTTTAAGCCCAATGGATGCATTTCTATTAAGATTTTGTTAAAATGAAATATGCCCCACAGGTGAAAGAGATTACTGACTCTGATATGGACTTGCAGTACGTATAGTTCACTATACTTTCGAGTATTTGAATCTGTGACTGCATTCTGAAGAGACAGTGCAGTGTGGTAGATTTATGATGGCCTCACGGAAACAGAGCTAGCAAAGATTATGGCATACTTGTTTAGAAAAACGGTGAACTGAAGGTTCCTGATTTACACTGACATATATCTTGATGAAACCATAGTTTGCAAATTGCCTTGAGGAGTCATCTTTTATTAAGTGTTTGATAGGTACTGAAATGTACATATCTATTTTAAAGTACATCAAGAATGCTGATGATACATTTGCAAGGATTCTCTGTCATATCTTGGGGTTAAAATTTTTTTTTACTTCTTATTCCTATTTTTCTAAGTATCTTTAAAAGAAATATCCGACAAGAAAAATACACCAAGAAACATATTTCATAGTATTTAAAAGCAAAAAGATCCAATACTATTGAAAATAATTAAAAACTTTCACAGTGAATCTGTGTATTAAGCAAGATATTCAAAGCCTTAATCTTTTCTTCATATTTATGTTCTTATTCAAGGATATCAAGGAGAAAGAAATAGCCGTAAACACTTTGTCTTAACTGATGCACTTAAAACTTGTTAATGCTTGAGTTCTTTTTTTAGTGTCTGATCAGCCTGGCCCTCATTTGAAATATGTCTGTTTTTTTTCTTATTTTATAAGGCCAGTAAAGATGCCCCCTGACTACATCCTGAGCTAAAATTGTGAGTAGATATTTTTATAGATATTTTCCTATGGGAAATCTTATCTGTGGGTGCATGACACAAACTTGTAATCATTCTGCTATGCATTTTCAATTCCTGTAACCCTTATTTCCTATCACCCCATTTAATTTTTTATAATACTTCATAGTGTCACCATTCATATTGAGGAGAACCACTTTTCCCCCCCAAATTCCACAATGCCAATTTGTAAGTTCCTACTTAATCTGACAAATACATGTTTGAGAAAAGATGAGAGTATTGTACAATAAATAACATAACTTTAAAATTGCTATAATCATACCTCCTTTTAAATCCTCATTTTATTGGTTCAATTATCCTTGTATTCTACAGTTTAGGAGTTCAGATGCTTACTGTTGGAACTGTGGGTATTGTGTTTAGTGGGTGTCCCTGGAAGTTACACTTATGAATTATTATGTGCCCCAACTGCTTCAGGGCATAAAATTTCTCTAAAAAACAGCAGCTGACAGATTGGGAGAATCTGGCTCAAAGTGTCAGATAACTTTTAACTCTAATGTAAGTTTTGAATGTTTCGTTTAGTCTACTTTCTTAGGGACTTAGCAAAAAAACAAATGAAGTGGTTAGCAAGCACGTATTTTCACTATTGGTTAACCTCTTCATCACAGCCCAATATCCCTTCGAAACAGGTTGGAGTTAAAAATGTGTAGCATGAGATTTACCTTTTTAACACATGTTTTAAGCATGCAGTATAATACCATTGACTATCTGCACAATATTGTAAGAGCTCTAGAAATCTTTCATCTTATATCACTGTATCTTTAGACCTAATGAACATATTATCTATGCGACTACCCCTCCCCCCCCAAACACATACACAGGCTCTCACAACCACCATTTTATTCTAAGAGTTTGGCTTTTAGATATCTCGTGTAGTAGAATCACACAACATTCATCTTTCTATGGCTGGCTGATTTCACGTATTATAATGTGCTTAAGGTCCATCAGGATACTTTTCAGTGTTTAGTCATTATCTTCTCTAATTAGATGTCAGAGAGAAGGGACCCAATTGAAATGTTGGACATGAAATAAAATAGTTCATTCACTAGAAGGTTTCAAGGAACTGGGGGTCTGAACAGAAAACCAGCTAATTCTTACAGGAAATAAGCTACTGTGAAGATTTTTAATCATAGCTGTCTTGGGAAACAATGTTAATGTTGAGTGAATGTTCACTCTGTGCCAGGTATAGTGGTAAGTGCTTCCTTGTACTGTCACTTTCAGTCACACAGTTCCACTTAGGTGGAGTTGCTCCCACTTTACAGATGAAGGAAATGAAAATAGAGGTTAAGTAACTTGCCCAAATTTATAAAGTTGTTCCGTATTGGAGACGGAACTCATTCTTCCCTTTGAGCACTGTCATCTGATTTTTTCAGTCACTTAGTAAAAAGTGTCCTTTTCTTTTAATACAAGGGATCAAAATATAGTTCTTATCAATGGAGAAAAATACAGTTCTTTGTTCTCCTCTTGTAGGTAGGAAGTAAGGAAAAAGACCCTTAGGCACTTGGCTGACTTCGGTTATTCTGTTCTATAGGGGAAATGTATGGCAGATAGATGTGTAGCCCAGGGTACAAGTGTCAGGATTTGGATGTGGAGGTTTAAACATTAAGGTTCTTTTTGTGGTGATAGAATGTCTAAAGCCCCACCACTTCCATGGCATGAGTTTACTCATGGGTTTTAAAAAGATGCTCAAATTCAGTAAAATTCAAGTATTCTATGTGAAAACATCTCCCTTGAATTTTTTGTGTGTATATATATATAAAACATCTCCCTTGAATTATATATATATATATAATTGCATTAATAGCAGTTATTGGTGATGTGTTCCTTTCTAAGACTAGTCTTGAATTGTAGTTGTTGCATTACATCCCATTATATGAGACTGGTATAAATCCATGTTACTGTAGGAAAATTTACTGTGTTTTACACCCTAGGAAAGAACCAGTGCGTAACTTTTACATTCTCAGCAATGATTGCTTTTATCCATTGTACTCACTTATAGTCAAAAAGATGTTCACTAAAATTCACTTGTTTCACTTTTTCATAATAGTTACATGTTAGGTGAAAAGGTAATGTGAAAATTAACCAGACCCATCAAATCAAACCCTACCATAGGAATCTAAGCTGGCTTCTGAAAAACAACTACAGAACTTACTTACATGAAAGGAATGACTTACATGAAGTTCTCAGTAAGTGTTAACCAAATAAATAGATATTAAAATAAGACAAAGATTTCAGAGGCTTTTAATTCCAACATTGATCTATCAGATTTGTCAAGTTAAAAATAACTTTAGTTTTTCTCTTGTAGGCTACAGGAAAGATGTGGAAGTAGGAAGATGCAATTTGCTGGCACCTATAATGATGGACATAGAAGATGTCAGAGGGTACATATTATTATTAAGCATACAATACAGCAAAGCACATGAGTAGAAGCACTGGTATCAGTGAAGAGGGTTAGAGTTCTAATGCCAGTTAATATGGTATTGTGACCCTACACCAATTATTAACCTTTTCAAACCTAGTTTTTCGTTCTTCTCTAAAGTGGGTATTATAATAACAAGGGAGACACTTCAAGAGATGTTTTTTTAATATTCTGTGAAATTGCACAAGACCTGGCACCTATGTAAGTACTCAGTAAACATTATATACCATTATTAATTTATGGGCTATGACTCTAAGTATATATTGGCTTCCTAGTTTGAAAAGTTCTACTTTTGGCATATTACACTAATGAATGATATTTCAAATCAAACATTATTTTATTCTGAGGACTCTCTTAAGACTCAAATATGAGAGGACAAATTTTAAAATAGATAATTTAGAATATTATGATTATATAAACTTAAGGACTTCATAAGCATTAAACTTTAATAATTTGATTTTATGTGTGGTAGAAATAACTTATGGACAAAATTGAAAACAAGATAGAGTCCTTTCATAGTTGCCATGGATTCATATTTTTGAACTACGCTGTATAGTGGTTCATGAGGTTCTGTCTTTATCTTTTAGAAATTTACATTCTTATGGAATATTTAGTGATCAAAGTGATGATATAGAACACTGAGGGAAATATTAATTCTATGAAAAGAATGTGAAAGTGTAAAGCCAGGCATCTAACTTATTTTGTAGACTGAGAAAATCATACTTTTTCCAAATCTTTAAAAACTGCATCTGTTACTTCTGTGCCTGTGTGCATGTGTATGTTTATATGTGTTTCCAAGCCGAGGGGGAAAAATATGAAAGTCCTCTTTTGTTGCAGCTTTCATTGACTTGCTTGAAGAAAAATAGTGTCTTCTCTCACCCTTAAATGAAGATACTATTTCCCTGAAGGAACAATTACGTGTATGCATAAACTGACATGCAATTCTTATACAGCACTGTCACGTAGAGAGTGGGATTGTTTACAAATAGCAAATCTCTTCAACAGAAGAAGTAATATTTATGATAAGTTTTCCACATATTTTCACTTTCAAGTTTTCTGCTTTTTTCAAAGTTTGCTGGTCAATGCCATACATAATTTTAGAAAAGAAAAGATAACAATATTTCCCTTTAACATTGACAGTAATAACAAATACCCCATCTCTTCTGTACTTTGACATGGGTGACTGGTGTGTGACCACTGGCATCCTCTCTGTTGACAGTTACAAGTAAAGTCTATCTACTTTTATGGGCTATATGCAGAATGATTGGGCAGCAAAAGTGTACTTGTATAGGACACAGAATAACCATGCTGCGGGGCTGAAGGCTAAAAATATTTCAGTCATGAATAAAATGTATTTGATATAAAATGAACTTAAACGTCCCATCTCACTTCCTCTTATATATCATTATTTAGAGCTTTCTAAGTACTAGACAAAAAAGTTTTACTGAACTATTATTATTGATTATTATTATTAAATCCAGTTTTCATAGTCTTTAACTTGTATCCAGTAAACACTTTTTGTTTTCAAAGGGCATTATTTTTAGGGAGTATTGCATTATTTTTAGACACTACATAGGTGTTATTTTCTATTTGGTATTAATGGTAAAACATGTCTGATTACCACCTGTTATCACAAGTGATGTCTGATGGAAATGCTGGTACTTGAGCTATCTTTAATTTTCTGTAAGCCATGAACTGAGTACATCTCTAATGTTGACTTCTTCACACTGAACTGTTGCTCTCTAAATGTAACTTATTATCAAATTAGGGTATTATATTAACCAAATCTTTTGAAAATCATTTGATCCTAACTTATGAGTCTAATACTGGAGAGTGCTAGCATACAAACAAGAGAAAGGAAAACGAATAACAGGAAGAAAAAGATGTAAAAATGTGAACAAACTTTTGCTAATTTCTTTAATCTTTTCATTAGCGGATTTACTCAGTCATATAATTAACATATCCTTTATGCCCTTGGGGTGCATGAAAAACTGGAGGTACAGAAGTAGGAAAGTCCTGGTCCTACCCATTACAGTATAGTAAGACAAACATTTAATATGGGTAAAATAATGCCTGGAACAGATTAGAGAAAGTTTCTCAATATTTAAACTCTGAGTAAATGGGATTATCTCAATTTTTCTTGCTGATAGTTTGTAGCTAGTATATGAAAACAACATATTATTTTATTTTTCTAACAGCTTTTTGTCAAATCTTTAGAGTTTATTATCTATAATATGCCCTTGGTGTAAAGTGACAGTTTACTTCTTTCTGATTTGGATATCTTTTACTTCTTTTTCTTGCCTAATTATTATGATTTTAGAACTTTGAATAGTGAACAGGATGCAATGTTTTTTGGAGAATGCTGTGGAAGAATTGTTAGTAAGCATCTTTTTTCTATTACAGTTTTCTGTAGGACAGTGCATGTTATTTGCATAATGATATCAGTTCTTGTCTTGGTTTCCAATCTTTTTATATCAGTTAAAATCTCTGATATTTTTTGCCCTCTTGAGACCAAACATGAGACCATCTTGTCAGAGTTCTGATGATCAATAACTTTCTTCATATCGTATCATATTTAACCACATATGTACTTTGGGTGAATCACTGGGTTGCATATTTTACTATATTATAATTTGTTATTACCTAGAAAAATGTGAAGCATTCCTGTTTTTCTGGATTTTCACCTAATTTTTATTAGTGTTTGTTTCCAATATTAAAGAACTTGAATTTTGCTCTAAACTGATAACAGGTCTCTACAACTTTGTTGAACTCCAGAACGTATATTCCCTCATTAGATTCCATCTGATGGTGTTGCCAGTTGACTGATATAATGAGCTTTGGATCAACATGTGTTCTCTATATGAACAGCATCTGGATCTATGTCAGGTAACTCATATCTAACCTCTCACTATGACCCAGATCTGCTAGTATCTGTAATCTCATCTCATCTTTTCGCCTTGCTTTATTTATTCATTTGTTCATGTTTAGTTAAGTTCTCAAAGATAAGCAAAATGAATTCTAATTATGTTTCAAATACCAATAAAGAGACAGTCCTTAAAATCAGGTCTGATACTAAGACTGAAAAGTATAATCCCTTAACTATTGGTCACAAGATTACTGATCAAAATGATTACTAGTTGGATGCACATCTGTTGTTCCCACTTACCTATGAATTTGTCTGGTTAGAGTTTAAATATATAATAATGTGTTATAAGTTTCCATCTCACTAGTCTGATATTTCTAAATACTGGTAGCATGTGGTCAGACATATAGCAAGTTTCCTATGTGTTCTCATGGTTGGTCTACAGATTGAACCTCAAGACAGTCATCTTTTCACCTCTAGCTTTTCCCCAAACGCACCAAGTGAGAATGTGGGGAGATTAGCAACTGTCATTCTTAATATTCTTCTTTGAGAAGGAGAATAGATTAAAAATAAAATAAATGAAGCAGGAAAACCAATTTCTGCATAATTCAGAATAATTATAATATGCCCTTAATACACATGGTATAAAATACCTAAATGCTTGCTATATATATATATGTAATATGTAGTTAAATTACCCAGAAATGAATCATTGACTGTACAAAAGTCATGAATATTAAATCTGCATCTGAAATATATTTTTAAAAACAGCATATATATATTTTGAACAAGGGGTAGAATTAAAAAAAAATTTTTATTTATTTTTATTCTTAAGATCACAACCTCTGTAAGTGGTTTTTGGGATACCTCCCTTTCCCTCCTCCCTCTGCTGTCCCTTCCATTCTCTCAAATCCCACTCTTTGTTGTTTACTAGTCTGTGTTGAGCTCATTAGTCTCTTTCTTTCCTGTGGCAGTGTTCTTTCATTGGGTGAGGAACTGTGTTCATGGAACCAGGAGAACCTTACTGTTAGCTTTTCAGTCTCTAGTTTGCATTGGGCGGCCAGTCTATATTTATATGTGGTCTGTCCATGCTTTCTCATTGGAGGCTATCTTCTTGAGTCACATCTCTGTTGCTTTGCTGTTTTACCTTATGGTTCTGGCGTCAGTAAAGAAGATCCTCTGTGTTTACAGGCATCTGTGAATGGCCATTGTAGATCATCTTCTCTGCCTCAGTTTGCTACTTTGTTATGGGGCCGATGGCCTTTCTCTCCCTTATTGTGGGGAGGGGCGCCTTGCTCTCCTAGAAGGCATCTCCAAAATGAGTCTTGGGTCATCTAGACCTGGTGAGCGCATAGGCATGTTTCATGACATTGTGTTTCCTCAGTTATTTCTCCTGTCTCACATGCACTGGTTCTCTAGATTGTCCATCTGCTGTGTCCAGCTCAGGCTTGTGGGTTGGATGGAAGGGGCATTCCCCCTATCCCGGCCCTCCCACATGCCAGCACTTCCTATGCCAGTACCTTTGGGATGGGGGCTAGGGGAAACATGTCCCGTTGAACCGGGCTGCAGATGGTTGCCAGAATTTTAATTCTATTGCAATGAAATTTTCTTTTATTTCATGTTTAAGTGAGAATGTTACAAGGTGATTATTGAAAAGTCTCCTATTCCGTTTCCTTTCATTTTGCTTATTTGTCATCACTTCATGAAAATTTAGGTTACCACACATTAGCATATAAGGAAAAGGCATTGCTAGCATAAATTTCCAAAACATATTTTGTAACTTAAATTCAACTTATGCATAATTTTGGTGCATTGTTTAAATAGATGTCTTTTGTAAAGTTTGCTGCAAAGTATACATTTAGTAGCGTAGTTTTCTAAAATGAATCCATAATCAAAGTAACTAAATTTCATAAAAGTTTATTATAAATTAATTGCTTATAGGCATTGACTTTTTTTCTTGAACACTCTTAAAAAGGAAAAAATTATAAAAACATCGATAATGCTTCAAAGAAATTCACTTGGAAGAAAACAAAGAATGATGGTAGCTTTATCAGGAAGGCAGAAAAATTTAAATAAATTCCTTAAAATAGTTGAAGCACATAAAAAACTATTTTTTAATTTACTGTGTGTAGTTTCATGATATTAGTTTTTTCTCATTTTAAAATGTACATACTGATTTCATAGCATGTGAACTTTTAAAAATAATTCAGTCAATATTCTCAATAGGTAGAAATTATTAGCTCCAAGCTTATCTTAAGTGTGTCACAAAATGACTTACATATAATCTCTGATTGATTATATTATGCTAAAAAGGTATGTTTACAAGAATGTAAACTTTCCTAAATCAATTTTTCCTAAAAAGTTGTTTCTGCTTTCTCAATTATAGAAATTACATATAACTAAAATTTAATAAGTACAATCCTTCAACATAGAGTATATTGCTTAAAAGAAAGATTTCTTTTAAGCAATATAGTAATAAGGCAAGATTTTCTTATAGACCCATATTATCTATTTTATTTATCTATTCATTCATACCTCTAACAAATGCAGTTTTCATGGAAAATAACTCATGTCAAATTTAGCTATATACTGAGAAAATATGCCCAGAGAGTTATCAGGGAAAATGATTAGCAAGGACTATAGCTACCAGAAAAAAAAATGGTGAAGAATGGGAAAACAAAAATGAGCTTTGTCAGGGACCTGACATTTTCTGTCTCTCTGATTAATCAAAGGTAACCTGCAAAATTTTCACTAAAATTCTACGATGGAGCTTTTGGTTAAAGGAAAATTATGTGTCCTTCAACTTATGTATAAATTTCTTTTCTGTTGTTTAATGCTTAAATTTTACCTCACTCTGTAAGTTTAAATATTTCAACTGGATTAAGTCAACTCTCATCCACATGAGTATTTCCTAATATGGGATCTCTCTGCTCTAAAGATCACGTAGATATATTATGAATTATATAAAATCCTGTGCTGATTTTGATTTGATCAAGTAAACTTTTTTTTTTTTTTTTTGAGGCTAGGTCTCATTATGTTGCCCGGGGTACCATAGACTCAAGTTGCCCAAGGCACTGCAGACTCAAGTGATCCTCAATCTCATCCTCCCAGGTAGCTGGGATTACAGGCAACCACCATGGCACTGGGATGCTTTTTTGGAGACCAGTTCTCGCTGTGTTGCCTGGGGCAGTCTCAAACCCATGAACTCAAACAATCCCAAGCCTCTTGCTTCCCAGAGCTTGGACAACAGGTGCATGTCACCACGCCCGACTAAACCCAATTTTCTTAAAGTACAATTTGTAGATACTACTTCTACAACAATTTTTGATGAATTAATCCACATATAAGAGTAAATATGATCACACTGATGTGATTTCTACCAGTTGTTTTAATCCACAGGATTGCATCAATATCTCAAATTGCCAATATTTTCTTTGCCTCACAGAATTTTTCTATATTCCTGATAAATTAATATCAGAATTATTGGAGTGGTAGTTGTGGGGTGAATGAAGTAGGGATGTTTTATTTGTCATAGAAATAAAATAAGCGGTTGCTTACTATTTTTGACAGCAACTCTGTTGGATGACAGAGAATAATCTGATATATGAACTTGAGAAAATATTTCCTTAATTGTTCACCCAACTAGCTGTTAGAATTTTCTCATCCTTTCCACCTTTGTGTTTTGAATTATATAAACAGTAAAAAGTGAAAATATGAGAGAATTGAAGAGTAGTCATTTGTAATATTCTGGTCCCAGGTTGCATATAGTATACACATGTCTAGAAATAAGAAAAATACTTTAGAGGAGCAAAAGTATTTTACATGATGCAATGAGAGTAACAAGGACTGAGAGAGGAGTAGCATTTTAGAGTCAAAAAACACTAATTTTGTCCTAGCCAATCAAATTTGGACAAATGCACTAGAAAGATGATAAAGAGAAAATGAAACAAGTTTAAAAATGATTCCATATATTAGCTTAAAGGTGGTGATGAAATGTATAGGGTTCTAAATATCTAAATATTGGATAAACATTCAAGAGTATTTTTAGGTTAAAGATTTTAAATTAATTCTTGTTGCTTATGTGTTGACTGTAAGAAAGCAATATTTAATTCTACACAGAAATGAAACCAAATGCAGATTGTTTGCATTTGCATGCATTGTTTGCATGCAGATTTTTTGTCTTATGCTCTTTTTTCTTTAATAATATTGATAAATATTATCACCATTTTTTAGGTGACTGATGAAAACAGAATACATTCCAGTTTGTGGTCTACTGATGGGAAGTAAAATCAGATATTTCACATCTCGCTTTTTCAAGCAAAATACAAATCAGCTGTGATTCCAAGAAGAGGTGCAGTTAATTGGTAAGGAAATATTTGTTTACAATTTTCAGAAAGAACTATCAATAACCTACTATTAAAAACTCAGATACCAGAGTATATTTTTTTACTTGTTTATTTTCTAACAAAGACAACTGCCCATGAGGCAACACTTTAATATTTGAGAGGGATATAATTTCATGAAATTTAAAGTTCTGTTTACATGAAAAGTTCAGGTGTTATTAGAAATATTACTTCTTATATTTTGAGCTTTATATTAATAAGCATCAACTTCTTAATGACCAAAAAGATATTTTGGTTTATACTTTCTTGAATTTACTTTCTAACATTGACCTTATTTCTCTTTGTATTGACAAAAGCTGAATTCATATTTCTGTTTATTTCCATTTCTAAACTTAAATATGTATTCTGAGAGTATATGCCAACTGATAATGGTTTTACTTATTTTGTTTTATTTTTGTTTTCTTGATACTAGGATATTGATGATAAGATCAGATTGAATATACACACATTTAATTATTGCAATTGTTTTATTAAATGTTTATTTTGGAGATTTATTTGCAGATTTGATAAGTCAACCAAAATTTTTATATTAAAACAAATTTAAGTAAAAAATAAAAAATATTGCTTCTACCAGCTAACAATTGGGTGAAAACTGAACTCTTTCACAAATTGACAAACAAGATGAAAATGTCAGTCCTGTTCTTGGATGTTCCTTTATAGCTTTATGTTCAAAATGTGTGTCCTCATATGTGTGATTTGGATGCTCAAGAATACTGAGTATTACTACAGGACACATACACACAATGATATTTCAAATTTTTATGTTTAATCTTTCAGTATATGATTGAAATCATTCACTTAGGAAGTTCTTTACCTTTGCTTTAAACACAAAGCTTCTTTAAGCAGGTTTTCAAGAAAGAGGTGAAACTTAAAAAAAAAGAGGGAAAAATATATTGTTTAGTATGCATGCTTGACACTCAGGTTTATTGATATGTTCTGCCTTTTATAAGATGAATACTATGACAAATGACAGAGGAGAGATTGCACGTCACTATCTCTGTTCTATCTATGTACTGCCAGTGGGCAAAGATTTCTCATTTCATACATCATTTACAACTTCCTACAGTAATTTTACACAGTTCATATCCTTGGTATAAGGCATAGCAATTATCTATACACTTATATGCACGCAGGCTTACTGAATATGAAAACCATGCAGTTATAAAGAGCTTCAAAAGCCCCACACTCTGGTCAATAATAGTTGGTTAAAACTAGTAAATTTTCCAATTAAAAACTTTCCTTTCTTAGGAAAGAAGATGTAGTTAAGGCCCCAAATCAGCTTGTTTCCAGAGCTCTTGTTTTAGAATATTGTTTGTAAGAGAGATTTTTTTTCTAGTTTTTCTAATTGCTTCTGTATCCCAAAGTTGCATTAGGAAAAAAAAATCATATTCCTTCTTTTATATTCACTGTTACTCTCTTTGAATAACTGGAATAAGAAAAATATAATGTATTTTTTTTTTTGAGACTAATTCTTGCTATTTTTGCCCATGGAACTGCAGGCTCCAGTTGCCCAAGGGTACCACAGACTCAAGCAATCCCCAGCCTCATCTTCCCAGGTAGCTGGGATTACAGGCATGCACCACCATGCCCAGCTATTTTTTTGGAACTAGGTCTGGCTACAGGCCCCAGGCGGAACTCGAACCATGATCCCTGGCCCCAGCCACTTCATAGGCTGAAGCTTACAGACACGAGCCACTGTGCCTGGCTAAAATGTATTCTGAAAGGGTTTACAAAACTCTAATATATACAGATTTTCAAATTTGAATATAAATAAACATGAAAATCTTAATATTTGACTATTTGAGACCTTGTAAAATTATCTTATTATAGTTGTCCTATTTTTTTATTTCATATAGTAGACAAAACATTTTTAAAACTATAAATAATAAATAGATACTTAATTCATAATCTCTAGATATATATTCTAAACTCATGTTTTGCCAATAATCTATAATTAATATTTAATTTTTTTAAATTATCTTTTGTATCCTGACTTTCATTATATGTGGTTATAATGATGAATAGTAACAAGCTCCTTTCAAAAGTATAGAAATAATATTTCAAATCCAGCAAATGATGAATCTCTGTAGCTATTAATGCATCGATATCCTTTCTCTTTTAAAAAATTATTTGTTGCATTAACAGAAAGTATTCCAAACAAGCATGCCTTTTTAAGATCCAGTTTTTTTCTTTTTTTTTTCCCCCCAGTTTTTTTCTTTCGGGAAATCAAAATGCCTGAATCTGATTGTATGTGTGCGTCTTTCTCTCTCTTTATATATGTATATATATACACATATACACATATACACATAAACACATATATACACATAAACACACACGATTTTACATTTCTATATCTTTTATTACTTTGTATTGTAAAAGATATGAACATTTAACCAATGTCTATCTTTGTGACACTTTTACTCACTCAGTATTGATAAATATAAAAGAAATTAAAGGTCTGTGTTCATTAGCCAAATTCAGAACAAGATATTTTCAGTGCTGTTCTGTCGTGGACCACTTTTCTTGTCCCTGTTTTGATCTCCCTCTGCATTTCATTATCTTCATTTGTAAAATGAAATAAAGGGGATGATTATAAATTTTCATAAGATCTTATTATCCATGAAGTGTTTTATGTCTGGAAACTGAACAACTTGGGAAATTTCTTTTACATATATAAAATTAAAGTATTGGTTTTTAAAATCAAGATTCTTTGAATGACTACTGAATTTAATGTCATTTGTCTGTATTTCTACTAGTGATACAGTCAGTGAAAAAAGTAACTTTGGAAATAGTTCCATTGTATTTAACTTGAGGACAGTCATATTTTCATTTTCATTGAACACCCAAATCCACATATCTGGTTTTCATAGCTAGTTGGTTTTTGAAGACTTCTTACTAGGCATTATGGCATGCCTGAATAACAAAGAGATAAATAAAAGTCCTTTTAAGTATGATTGAGTTTTTAAAATAAAGGTAGAGTAAAAAGAGTTGTTTTAAAGAGTTTAAACTTGGAAATAGTCATTAAAAGTTCACACTGATGAATACATCATAGCAGTGACCTGAAGTAATAGGTATAATAATTATATATACCACAAATGTAGAAAAATCACAATAGAAAATTTCTAGAGGCTGAGTCATTTCTTCTTTTCTAATCTTGAAATTCAAACCTAGGTCAATTTTTGTTTGCAATTCCATTTTCTATGTATTCACAGTAATAGAATGAGTGTATCAGGCAATGCATATTTTTAAAAATTAAAGTAGTATCAGTACCACGAACAGGTCTTACTTCTTATTGATGTTATATTAGTGATATTTTATCATTTTTTCATTCACTAGATGCTTATTGAGCTTTTCTATTACATAAATTAATTTTACTTTGCTTGCTAGCTAAACCTTACTTAGTTTGACAATTATTAAATTCAACTCAATTGAATTTAATATATTTATAGATTTCTGTTGTTATATAGAAATTACCCTAAAAATAATGATTTCAGAAAATAAATATTGTTATCTAACAATCTGTGTAAATAGGAATCTGAGCACAGATTTGCTGTGTCCTCTGAAAAACTGCAGTCAAGGCACTTTTTTGAATGTAGTTCTCATGTGAATATTCAATTGGGGAAGAATTCATTAGTAAAGTCACTTAAATTACCGCCATAATTAATTTCATCATGTAGAATTGAGAATATCTCTCTGTGTCTCTGTCTCTGTCGCTCTCTCTGTCTCTCTCTCCTCAATCTCTCTATCTCTCTCCCTTTCCCTCAGTTTTTTAGCTGTCAGCTAGAGGTGATTGCCTGCTATTCATAGGACACTCCTCAGTGTCTAGATTTTTACCTTCAATTCCTTATTATACTGGCCTTCCAATATGATTGCTGTTTCTTTAAAACCAATAGGTGAGAGAAACTCCTGCAAATTGGGAACTATGATACAAAGTAATATAATCACAAAATCTTTACATGCAATTATATATGTCTTAAAACCTTTGCCTTATTCTACCGCCTAAAAATAAGACACTGATCCCAGCCGGCCGCGGAGGCATGTGCATCTAACCCCAGCTACTTGGGAGGCTGAGGCTATGATTCACTTGAGTCTACAGGTTCACGACTACCCTGGGAAACATAGTGAAACCTAGTCTTAAAAAAAAGAAAACAAACAAACAAGCAAACAAATAAATAAATTAGCTCACCGCCCTCATCTATAGTAAAAGGAACGGAACCCCAGCGTACGGCCATCCAGCGGTAGGGATGTTAAGGCACACACTAGGAGTCTGCTGTCATACTACATAAAGTTCACAGTGTAGGTATGAGCAATTCACTTACAAATAAATGCATAAATGAAAATAAAAGCAGCAAGGTATAATTTAAATATGTTTTAATTAGGAAGTTAGGTAATTTGGTTTTGCTACTAGCAAGCTATATGAAACTCAGTAACCTGAACCACTTTTCTCCCCAGAAGGGATTGGATTTACATCTAAAAATGAGTGGACTCGAGCTAGAATGATTGTTAAAATGCTTTTCAGCTCTAAACTTTTACAAGGAGCTTCTGATAAGCTCTAGACTTCTTGATTATGTGTAATAGATACGATTGTTCATTGGACTAAATATTTTATCTTTAACCCAGTCATTTTATCTAGATATTTAAATATTGATAGCTTAGATCACTAAGGTAAAACCTAGCAAAACTTCAATTATACATAAGTGCATTTTTCAATGTCTACTATAAACAAGTCAGTGACAAGTAAAAAGGTTAACAGTTCAGATGATGAGTTCTAAAGCTAAGTGCTTGAATGCAAATCTTAGCTCTTACTCTCATCAATTGAGTAACATTGGACAAAATGTTTAATCTTTCTTTATTGTTGATATGAAATTGTAATAGCATCTATCTTATAGATCTCTAAAATATTAAATGATATAATACGTGCAAAGTGTTTGACATTGTTTACAAGTAGGAATTTCTTCAAAATATTAGCTATTTTAGTCTTTATTTATGATAAAATGTGCCATTATGTTAGGTAGGGAAAACACATTCAAGGTAAATAATGACGTTTCTCTGCTTCAAGATACTCAAAGAAATGGTGCTTACAAAAATTTTCTTTCTAGGTAGAATGTTATATAAAAATGTTTTATTTCTCTTGAGATTGACCACTAATCAGGAGATAGTTGAAATTATTTAATTTGATAAAATGGATATATTAACTATCGAGTAATTTCTGTTGGATTTTATTCAACATTCTCAGAAAGAATTGATCATAGCAAGTAAAAATGAAAACTTCTGGTTAGTCATTTTGACTTTATATAGTCTGGCTTTTGTTGAACATATTTTCAGGTATAACTCTTTATGGTTATTACTAAATGGTACATATATAAATTATGCATTAAGAAAAAATGAAAGACAAAAGCACTGAGCATCCCTTTTGTTAGTTAGAAGAAATAATTTCACTGACATTGAAGACAAGACAGTCAGTAAAATTTCATAGTATTACAAGTAACCAGATTCACATCCTACCTCATCTTTCAAACTTCCTTTTGCTCTTTACACAGAAAAATCACACAGAATGAGATATAACTATGAAAGAACAACAATTTTTTTCTCTGACAGAGCATCTTTACCCATTTCTGAAAATGTTTTTACTAGTCTTTGAACTTCTCTAATACAGAGAAACTTGAAAAAAACTTCAAAAAACTAAAACTCCAATGAAAGTGGATATTATTGACACTTGATAAACATATATTAATATAATGAAGCATGGCAAAAATTGATGTGTTTGATGAAAATGTGGTTGCCTGTTGAGGGAAAATGACCAAGGAGATGCATGAAAAGTAGATCAGATAAATCTTTGCTTTTTACTTCAAAGTGACAAAAGGAGATAACTACAGACTTAAGAAAAATTCAATGAAGAATTGTATTCACAGTTGGTGAAAATTGTACCAAGTTCTTTTTGTATGTATCATAATCTGAAATTATCTTTTTTCTTTAATTTTACTTTCTTCTTTATTTCATTCTTTACTTTGCCTCCCATTTAGAATATCAGATCTAAGATGGTAAGGGTATCGATGTTTTGAATCATTTTATTTTTTAAGTTATATTTTGCTTGTTTTTAATCATTTTAAAACACAGCCTAAAATTATGTAAGACCATTGTTGGTACTCAGTGAATAAAATGTTCAGTGAATAAATGAAGAATCAACTTTTAGTATATAGTTTTCTTTGCAGCTAAGTGCCTGGGATATCATAAAGATTAAGGACAATCACTTAACCTTTTGAAGACTCAGTTGTTTCATCTTTAAATTTAGCATGCACTAAATAATTTTTCTTGTAGCATGAACACTCTTTGATGCTATGTATGTTTCAAGAGTTCAGAAGATAACTAACTAATGTCTTTTACAGAAAACTTTACCTACATATTAGATTGTATTGAATAAATCTTTTTTTTCTGAAATATTTGCCCAAGATAAAATTATGCATGGCAGTCATTATTGATGTTCATATTGATGTTCTGCTTCTACTTATAAATAAACCTTGTAGGTGTTTGGTCTGATGGGGATAATTTTGGTTATTTGGGTGTCTGATGAAGGTAAAATGAAAGATTTTCATAAGTTTAAACTGAAGGTTCTTTACAAACATTAACATTTAAGTGGTGAATTTCCAGAAATTAAAAAAATATGGATCTATTTGATAGAGGAGAGAAAATTGAGAGATACTTAACTGTTTCACATTTACTATTGCTGGTAGAGTCTTGGCAGTAACACAGCTACTTTCCAAATTTTGTATTGCTCTGAACATTTTGGGCAAGTTGATATTAGAATAAATTCTAAATTTTTTTGCTATATGTGTGTGTGCTAGATGTAAATTCATTATTATATTTATTTTTTGAATGGATTTTTTTTTAGCTTATTATAACTTTACCAAGTAAACCAGGGGACTGAATTCACAGTTGCAGAAAGGTATTTCTGGTAGTGGGGAAAAACATTTCTTTTTATCCCATGTGAGGATGTATTAATTTTATTGCCCATGTGTTTCTTTCTCAATAGTGCCTAAGTATATTTAAGATTTTAATAAAAATATTTTATTTCAAAAATAAAAATCTAAGTATATAGATATTTAATTTATGCATTTATATGAAAATATTTAAAAATTTTATTTTCTTACTATAATTGTAAAAAGGAAAGTGAAATATGAATAAGCACTAGTGGAGAAAGAAAGTTATATCATTCACATTCTAAAACAATATTCTTTAGTTAGTTGAATTTACTTGCTAAATGAATTTTAATTGCTATAAAACATTCTTTGCAGATTTCTAACTTCTAGGCAAATGTTTAGAAAACATGGGCTTATAAAACATGGAATTATTTTTATTGACATGTTGTCCTTTTGACTATTAGAATGTAAAGATCGTCAAAACTAAAGTTTCAACGTGAAAAAATAAAATAAACACTACTGACACTTAACTTCCTAAGAATTTCAACATATATTTTGCTCATACAGGTTCCATTAAAGTTAATGGGAGTCCTGTGACTAATTCTCTCTATAGGGTACTAAAAATATACCCTGCAGTATTAAAAAGCCTGAACCTAATTTTTATTTTCTCTTAACCTTGATTATGCTATACTAAAGATAGATACTTTCATTATCACATGTATATAGAGTAAATTTTACATAAAGATTTGAAAATAATCTATGTGCGGAGAAGCTGCATTTATGTGGGTCAGAGTCGAGTTTTAATTAGTGTAGCAAATATGAGTAGTGCTTTCATTATAATGATAAAACAAGCATGAGTATCTGTAATTTACCCTCTAGCTATACAAATGAGAACTTAAACCTCAATGAATTCAATAAATGAACATTTTCAGAACACTTACTTAAAACCAAGTGTACTTTTTAATCAGTCATGTTTTAAATGAATGCTTATTAATAGATCATTAATAAAACATGCTTATAGAATGAAATTTCAAGCAAGAGGTGAGATAAAAAAAGATAAAAGCCTAATGGATAATTTTTACTTTTGTTTTAAGCAATTTAGCTTTAATAAGTTGCATATTCATTCAAATTAAAAATGAATTTTGAATTTTTTCCAACTACATACAAAATTAAAACACTGCAGATAATACTGCATTTGAATTCATGACCCTTTTATCCTGTCCAAGTTTTCTCTGCTTTTGACATTCAAACTAAAATATTAATCTCATTTTTTCCTTTAAATAACTTTTGCCTGGCTCCTATCACTACCTGGGGGACTGAAGTTATAAGGTTTTATTCTTAAAGAATGCAGAAAAGAAAAGGACAACTATATACATGAATAAATACCATACCATCCATTTTTCACTGAAATCAGCAGCTATGTTGCAAGATAGGGACATATACAAAATATGTCTTCGGCACAAAGAACACTGGGAAAAGGCAGGCAATATTGCAGAACAATAAATAAAGCAGAACACTCTCCAAGGGTCCAGAATTTGGTTTGTATAACCTTCTGGAAGGCAGAGTTCTTACTCAACACCATCATAAACTGTAATTAGGAATGATCTTTTTATGTTATACATTTATCTTCTTCTCTGGATTTTTATTACAAAATTCTTTGCGCCTAAATTACAATAGAACCCCAGGAGTTTGGGTGGAGCTGGGGAGAAAAGTTACAAATAAATTCACAGCTTCCAATTTACTGAAGCTGGCATCAGACTTAACTGTTGAAATTTATCAGATTTCTAAAGAGCTTCCAGCTCAAGATCCCATTACTTGGAATTCACTTTGAAACGTACAACCATTCAGTTTAGTGTTACAACTTTCTTCCTTGATCTTGTAGACTCGTGACGGAAAACTGTAGGAATATTTGGCGGGGACCCAATGGATGATGGTGGAAAACTAAGGGTGCCTTGATGGTGGGAGTGACTGGTGACATAAAACTGAAGAGATGTGATCCTATACTCCAGAATCACATAGAGTGCTATAAAACAGTATTAGTTTAAAACAAAACACAAAACAAAACAACAACAGCAAACTATAAGGGAACAATTGCATTTTGGCTTTCCAGGATGATTTGTGGCTTTCACCTTAAAGCGGCAGAGGCAGAACATTCTTTTTTGCCTTCATTACTTACAAGTTACTCCTGAATGAGAATGAAAAACCTAAATGTGGCTTCTTGGAGATATGTCTGGAAGCCTGGGCTATACTACAATAACTAACCCAGTCACATAGTTCTTGAGGTGTAGTTCAAATTCAGTTTGTTCTGGATTTTGAGCTGATGTTTTGAGTCATTGCACTTTCTCCTCTTTTAGACACAGAATAGTGTTCTAGTTTAAAATACTTTTCTCATAGAAATACTTTTAATTTGAAAAAATGAAAATTGTGTCTAGGATATTGCAGTGTCTGTTGACATAACTAGAAAAAAATCCTCAGAAGTGAGGATTATTATTAATTTTTTCATCATTATGAGAAGATATTTATTATATGATTTTTGGGGGGTGAGTAACTTTTTATAGGAAAGAAATACATTGTTAAACAAATGAATAAAACTATGGGAGAAAACATTGTTCACCAAATACATTATCTGTTGTTAAAAAATACTGTTATACTACATATCCCAGCATCCTTTGCAATTAGCAACAGTTATGTGACTAAGATTGAGGCAATGGGAGTGTGAGCAAAAGAGGTATTTGCTATTTCCAGTCATGATTCAGAAAGTCTACCCCATCTACTGTCTTTTTTTTTTTTTTTTTGTCTTCTTTTTAGCACAGTGAGGTGGAGACATTATTTTGTTTCAGATAAAATCCTGGTGTTGAGAAGGACGGGAAATGTGCCTGGCTATCCCAAAGTTACAGTTAGAATGTACTGGAACTCAGTTGGAATTTGGATGCTGTTTTGAGAAATATGTTTGGGGATTGGTTCAAAGTAGACCAAAGAAACAAAGAATAAGTCTTAGTGGCGCATCTCATTATTGCTTCTTTGCTTGGTTTGGATGAGAAATTTTAGGGAAAAAACTCATTAACAGGGGTCCTATAAAACTTACAGAGTTAGCACTACACATGTTCTTTTCTTTTTCTACATAAAATTGTAGTTTTAAATATAAGAACCTTAGAGTTCTTTTCTTTCAACATTTCTATCAAAACAAGAATTCAATTCCATATCTAATAGGGTGCAGTTTTCCAAATTATCAATCTTGTGCTTAAATATTTATAGAGAGAGCTAAAATCATTAATACTTATAAAATGGTATTAGTCTCCTTGAACTTTGTGTTATACTTTGTGATGCTGCAAGAGCAACAGGATGCGCTAGGGAGATTGCAACTCAGACTCTTAATTAAGTGTAACAGAACATACCTAGTCCTGAAATGCCATGCCAGCCCAGTGAGTTAGGGTCAGACAGAAGGACTGATCTTTTCTTATTCTGGCATGTCTCTACAGTGGTTTGGGTCTGATGTGATTCTTTTTATCAGTGGAAGTTCAAATCCACTTGTATTTCTTATTCTGAGGCATATTCATATGAGCCCACTGAATGTTAGGTCTATTTTAATCAGGCAGGAAATGTATTCATATCTTTCTCCCAAAGCACCTGAATTACACTGAAATTCTTTAAAACTCTGTCTCTTTTCTTAAAATGTTAGTACCCTGAGAATAAGGACCATGTTTCACAAATATTTTCAGATTATCCTACAACTGGTGCTAAAACTTTATTAAGAAGAATAGCATGGCATACATTCCTCCAGAATGTTCTTAAACTTTCAAATTGTAATTGCTAATCATCAAATTTTTAAATACATAGATCTAATTTGTATTACAGAATCTCTACCAAGGAGATTTACTTAGCTCTTTCTGCTCAAATTCACTATCATAAAACGTTGTACTACGCTGAAAGGTGAGGTACTTTTTATGCCCCTATTACATGAAAATGTGCTCTGCCAGCGCCTTCTGCAAAACATGTCCTACAAGACGCCTGCTGTTGGGACTATCTCTGGATTCCCTCTGACCTTGATGCATGTTCCAAGCGTGTTATGGGAGTGGAAACCCAAGGCCCTGGCACAAAGAGCTGCCTTTACAACCTTCCCTGTGGCAGGGATTCTAGGCCTGCATTACCATGTGTTATGTGATGATTCAGTTCACCCCAATTTGCCCTTTGGGAACTGCTGTGAAAACTTCTTTTGTACAGTAAATCATGACAGCATTTGGCCTTCATTTGGGGGTGAATGCATGGTTTATATATTAAAACCGTTTCTTTTTTCCCTTTAGAAATACCATGTGGCATCAATTTGTTTGTAAGCACAAATCAAATGGCAGTTTGGGATCCTCCAGATGATCCAGAATATGTTGCATTAAGTTTTTAAAGGTTATCAGAGCAATGAAAGCCTGACATTGAAAACAAAACTTAGAGATGACTTGAATTTCTGAGAATCTATCCATATACCCACTAACGTCCTCAGACACTAAAAGAAATTCTGCTTGGATACTTTTAAACATTCTATGGCTTTAATAATGCAGGTCAAAAATTAAAACCTTATTTAGAAATATGTATATTTGCTGTGTATGTACCTTCAGAGTTGAGGTCTATTTGTTCTATTCAACCAGCAGGATGTTATAGTCGATCTTCAGTCACAGGTGTATTTAGGGGGTGGAGTAAGAAGCTACATCTATTTTACAGCTTCAAATTTTCATATGTGTTATGTGTGGACAAATATGGTAATTCCCTGAGTGCTTCATTGATCTGTCTCCAGCTCCCTAAGGAATATCTCTGACTTTGCACTATGGGTTTCCAAATTCTTCCAGCCAGCCATACTTGTGGCTCTTGTGGTTGATCTGTGGCCTGAAACTTAACTTGCCCAAGAGTACTGTTTCCCAAAATAGGGTCAGGAAGTTTGTGACTATGTTAGGTTTGTTCCAAAGTGGCTGTCATATATTTATGAGGCTGTGAACATATACTAAGATTTGTATATGCCTCATCAAATAAAATACATTTTCAACCCTCTTTTGCTCCAGTTCATGACTTGGAGTAGGCTGTTTTACAAGCACATGTGTTTATCAGATGACTTTATTTGGGGACAAACATTACTTCTTACACTTAGGGTATAGTTTCCGAGTAGCTGAGTCCTCTGCTTCATTCCTCTTTACTCAAGAAAACATGTCAATCTAGGTAGTCCTTTCCTTTTATCTTTGGTATGTTTCTAAAGATACTGAAGTTAGTTAATTCAAATGTGTTTTTCTATCATGGGAGAGGAATGGAGTCTAAGGCTTAAAAGTCCCTTTTCAGCCATAAAGGTATATAATTAATGTCTTCCTGGGTGCCCAAGTAAATGGGGGAACCTCTTAGCAATTACAGCACTTACAGAGCAGTTGGTTTGTGCATCAAACTAAGAACAGGAATGAAGGAGGAGAAGTTGATCTCCCTCTCTTGTGTAATCTCTGTGACTTTAGGCCAGTCATTTAACTCTTGGGATACTGGTTTTTTCTCCTTTTCCATAAAAAAGTATTACAGGGCTCTCTTTTCATCTGCCCCTAATAAAACAAATGTAAATATTTGGCTAATATTAATAACAGTGATAAAATGCATTTTTTTCTCTCTAACTTTCTGTCATAACATATAGAACAACAGACATGATATTTTACTAAATGAACCCTGGTGAGAGGTTAAATGACTCACCCAGTATCTTCCAGTTTATGCTATAATGTTATAAGCCACATTCTATGAATAAACAAAATGGTTAAATATGTTTCATTTAATGATTCAGATCCAATCCAATAAAGCATAATATCTCATACAGTTTATTTCTTGTAATTGCAATAACTAAAATTGATTTTCCTGTTTTTTTCTTATCTTTTTCCTCAGTGTTTACTACAATAACAGATTGTAAGCGAGAAATAGAAATAAAAATTTGTATATGAAATTTAAAACTTCACAAACCTCATAATTTTTTTTCCAAAAAGAGTTGATCATCTGTGAAATTCTGATGTGAATTCTTTCTTAGGAACATAAAGAAAAGAGAAAATGTATGAAATGGAGATCATACAATCTTGTTTTGGAACAGAAAATTCATCTGGAAGCTCCTGACAATCCTCAATAAAGTTTAAATGCTATTGAATCAAGTTGGTCTCCTTGGTTTACCTTAAATCTGGATTAGAGATTCAGCTTGGACACTACTGTGTCCAGGAAGCAGGGTGAAGAAAGTGACAGGCACTGCTGGTGTGTTAAGCAGATAACTTATATGATCAATATGATCAAATAAATACATTAAAGATAATAAGTACATTAAAGAAAGCCTTCTACTATTTTTCAACTTTTCTATAAAATGTTATAGCATTTCAAAACAGAAGGTACAATAAAAATAAATGTGGATAAGATTTATAATTTTACCATCAGAATAACTTGCATTTATCTCATGTAGCACTATCTATGTATGTATATGTGTGCTATAGTATATTATCTTCATGTTTTTTCCTGTCTACCTACATTTATATAGTCTTATTTTTCCAGTTACTCTAAACTTTTGAAACATTCTTGAGTAAAAGAAATACCTTACAAAGCAGTGTAAAAAGACAATAAGCAGGAAGACTTTTGAATATTTCTTTTAAATCTTAGTAGTTATAAAATGTTGGTCTAGTGAGCCATAAGGAATACTAATGAGTATTAAAATGTAAATAAGCAAAAAGATAAATATATTTTTGCAATATTTTGATATTTGCAATATTTTTGATATTTGCAATATCACTCAAAATTTTCTCTAATAAAAGTGAGTACATTAGTTAAAACTGCCCAAGGAGAGTTTGATTTGTTTACTGGCTATCAATGAATGTTTTATTTACTATTTAATCTCTCAAAAAGAAAGAATGGTGTGCTCACAACAACCGTAACAATAGATGTTATATTTTTCTTTTTCTTGATGGAGAAGGTGTAATACAAAATGCCCATGGAGCCCATTAGATGATTAGAAACAGAACTTCAGAAATTTTAGGTGTATGCATTTTAATTCACATTTGCCTACCACAAATTAATACCATTCTCTCAGAAATTTCAATTTAAGGTGCTGAATTTACCCTAGTTTTTCTTCTTAAAATTATATTATTAGTAAATATGCAGTACTCAACAATTCTCATATGGATCATGGCATATAATGACCTTCACAAAGCTACAAAAATGAAGGTGGCACCTTTTTCAAGCAGATATATTATTATGAGGCAGATTAAATTAAGGTATTGCTGCAATTGGCTTGCAGGTTCTATTTTGCAAAGGAGAATTCTGCAGGATTTTTTTTTTTTTTTTGGATTGGTAGGATGATCCATTAATACAACACAACTTATCTTTCCTGTTAGTTGTAAGATCTGAGCCAGGCACTGTATGAAAGCTGTACTTAGAAGTCCATGTGCTCTGCAAAACAGACCAAGTCTTACAAATAGCAAAGCTGAAAGAGTATTTAAGATATAGTGTTTAAAGGGCTGTTTGTGTCTGCTGGAAGAGTAGTGAAATGTGGTAACCACACCAAAATATTCACCTAGCCTGGCATTATTGTAAAAGCAGCTCATAAAGTAAAAACACCTTTAGAAAACTCACTCTTCCCCTTGGAACCTCATCTTCAATTACAATGCAGTGATCACAAAATAAAAGACTTCTCTTCAGGCTTGTGTCACTACTAAGCACCTGGTCATCAAGGCCTACTGTACCCCTGGATTCAGTTGGGAGGGATAGATGATGGAGATGCCATAAAGCTAATTGACAACACATTTTATCAAATGATCCAGAAATATCACATTTTAAATCTGAAGACTGAATGGATTTTTTATATTGAATGTCAGATGAATTTATTTTTGCCTTTATATTTCAATAATATATAAGGGTGACACTTAAAGAGAACATCTTATTTTTCCTTCTTGTATACTTAGTTTGTCTTTTTTAAACACTTGCTAACAGAAATATTTGGATTCAGAATTATTAGAAAAAAGACTTAAGGTCGTCTCTTTCTGGTCACTGTAAATATGAGACATTTATATATGTATATATGTAAAACAATATTAGTTGTAGTATATTATCATACAAACAGAAATGTAATGCCATTTTATGAAATGCTGCAATAACAGAGAGGTCTAAAGAGCTTTCCCTAAATATAAATATAACTCCATATAATAACTATTATCAATAGATTTTCTATTGTTTCTGTATATAAAACTTAATTTTGCACAGATATTAGAAAATGCTACTTAAATACATTTTGTAGACTAGATTTCACTCTGGTTCTTTATAAACTTGTTCTTTAGGAGTATCTGAGGGATTCAGACTTTGCTATCAGTGATATTGGGCAGTGATGTGACTCTGGTAGAAAATTCCACCCTTGATGGATCACCTAGCTTGGAATTTATGGAGGACATGGCATAGGATTTCTGTCAGGTTAAATTCCCTCCAATTGAGAACCTGAAAGGAAATCTAGCACTCTGATCTGAGGTTGGAAAGGGAGTAAGGAAGAGAACGACCATTCTTTTCCTTGTGGGTAAGGATTTCTGTTTCCTTCACTCTGAGTCATACAAATAGTCAAAGATGTTGTGAACAGTAGTACAGGTCCTATATTTAGGGATATAAGAGTATCCCACACTGCTATCTCTAAGAAGCAGGTGAGGTGGTGGTGATTTCACAAGTCAACACTGCAAATATGTAGCCCAGGTTGAAATACAAGTAAAATCCCTGTGGAAAAAAAATACATATATGTAAAACAAATATATTTAACAGTAACAAATCAGAAATAAGACCATAGAATTGAGGCTACCAGAGGGTAAGGGTGACTAGGGAGGAAAAAGGGAGCTGAATAGACTATAGTGGGGGACTATGGTTGTCTTTATGGTGAGTTTGGTATGTCAACAACACTTGAATGAGAGTAGCAGTATTTCTAAATCATATACTATTGTGGCCAACCACTGGCACCTCAATAAAAAAGAAAAAAGCTAAGAAGAAAATAATTCTAGGACAACATTGGGAAAATGTATTAAGAAAACTGGTAGATAAGGAAATGGGTTATATGGTCAAGTAAGTTTTAGGAAAGCTATGTAGCTGCAATTAGAGATTTATAATACATGTTAACATATTAATTAAATTGAGAACATGCTTAAATTTTGTCCTGCATTGCTCAAACTTATTTTATGATATTACTCTGCATTCATATGGAGAGAAAGGAAGAGACCCAAGAGAATCATAAGATATTAGGAAACTCTAATGTAAATTATACAAACAAGTGCCATATACTAAATAGTAACTAACATTATACTGAAAGGATATGGAGTAAAGGACCAATAAGAATGGCTTAAATTCCAATTTGTTGTGTATATATTGTGTTAGGTATAGTAGATATTTTACGTGTATAACAAGAAACACGATTTAGCATTCACTGTACGCGAGGTACCATTATAAGCACTCTATATTCATTATTTGATTTAACACCTGCTTTTTTCCAATGAGGTGCATGCCATTATTATCTCCACATTATGCATGAGAAAGTGAAGCTTAAAGAGGTTAAATGACATATCTTTGGTGAGAAGGCCGGCAACTCGATTCTGATCTCTCAAGAAGGATAGCCATATTTACAACTATGCTAACACAAGGTGTTAGTCTAATACCAATTATGAAGAAAGTAAAATTGAAGTTCTTAATTTAACTCATGGGAGCATTTGTGACAAGAGATCTGGATGAATGGACCTAATAGGTATAACTGTATAACTATACAGGAACTGTGGATGAAGAAGGATAAAGAAAAATCTCACCATTTCTTCTGGAAACAAGTAAATGTGGGAAGGCTGTTTTTATTATACAACCTGTAAAAAAAGGTAAACTAAACTAAACAGAGTATTAAACAACAACATGAACAACTGTGTTGCATGAAAGAAATGAATTATGTTCAACATGATATTGCCAGTACATGTCAAAATGATTTCTTCAAACATTCATTTGTAATATAAAGATTGTAAGGATTCAGTCCATTGGATGAAATGTTGTTTTTAGAAATGATCTGCCTTCTCTGTTCATTCATTTCCAATTCAAGAAATAGGAAATTATTCTGGAATCTTTTTTCTCATTACGGTCTTGATGTGAAATTCATTTCGTGGTTGCTGAGCATCTTGAAAATATAGTGGATAGTTGCTACTACATATTCCTCTTGGGTGATTTTACTACAACTGCTCAAATAACAAATGATAAAATGTTTTAGATTACATGTTATTTATTTTACTTGACATAATGTTGAATTTACTTAGTTTTTCAGTAGGAATTATGTTTTAAAATATGAAACTAATATTCTAAAATTCTATGAAATGTGAACAACTTAGAAATATTTTATTTGAAATGTATAAATATGACAAATATATAATAATAAAATACCTAGCTGACCTTTGTAATACTTTTATTCTCTTTAATTTTTCTTTCCTTAGTAACTAACTTACTTATGATTGATACATTTAATTTATAATTACTACTTGACCAAGACTTAGGAGAAAATAATATTTAAACAGGAAATAGTATTTTGACTTCCACATTTCAATTTAAAAGTTTTCTAGGCTAAGAGGCAACTGTAATTAATGCCTTGAATAACATTCGCAAATCAAATCCATTCCAAAGAAAAGCTGATAGTTTCCTGACATAGGCAGCCACTCTTCCAAAGTTTAAAAAGATTTTTAAAAGTTACTTCACCTGCAAAAGCATTTTTAACAGATAGCAATAGTTTTATTCACACATTCTATAACTCTCTATATCCACCTTATGATTCTTCTTGATGCAGAATTTAAAAGATACTAAAGGTTTAGGACATTATTTCCATTTTTATTGATGTAGGTACATCTCCAGAATAATTTATTTTTGGGTCTAGAGATCAAGTATAAGATGGATGATATACTTCATCTAAATCTAATCCTGAAATTATGGATCCTGAAATACTTTGTACGAGTTTTCAAATGATTATGCCAGTGAAGCACATGGTATTGAATAAAGACATACATTTCCCAACTCATGGTAAGCTAATTGCTCCTCATAGAGATAATGTAATTGAATGCTTACAATTTTCTGACAATACTTGTACTGGTGAAAATACTGTGTTGAATACCTGGAGCATCTCCAGTGGTAGACTGCTATCTTTATTTTCTACTTAGTCCACTCAACATAAACAGAGCAGTTTTGCCTCTCTGATTTGCAGATGATCTCAACTGAGGAAGACAGAGATAGAGAGAGGGAACAATAGTGCAATTGAAACTACTGAAGACCAAATTAAAATTAAGCAACTATTTTGGGGCACTAAATGTGAAGTTCTGAATATAAATTAGAAAATGAAGTGTAAGTTGGAAAATGTAGAAATTTTACATAGGGAATACCACCTACAAAAAAATTAGGGGCTTTCCGTTGTTAGTTAATTAAACAAATCAACAAAATAAGGGGTCTCTTCACTTGTTAAAGTAATAGGAAAACAGTATCTAAAGAAAAGATGATGATATTCTGGTAAAATATATCTGGTGCATTGCACTCAGTTCTTTTAAAAGTATATTTAGAGCAAAAATATACAGAGGGGCTATCACTGCAACATGGTTGAAGATTCTAGAATCTTCCACTGATTCAAAAAAAAGGGAAACTTTTTGTCTATAAAAGTTAAGATTGAGATTGTAATAACTCCATTCAAGTAGATGGAGAATTCCTTCTAGAGACGAGATTACATACATCCCTTATAGTGTTCCCTGGAAGTGACGGGGTCTAAAGGCCAAGAGTTTTAGACAGGAACATTTTAACAATATTCAGAGCAGTTTTTTCCCTGTTTTTTTTTTTTTTTTCTTTTCTATTCTTCATTGGAATCATTTGTTTTCCAAAGACAGCTAAGATTTGTATTTTTAACTTATTCAACCTGAACTTTATATTCAGTTTCAGTTTTAAAATAAAACTTGTTCTAAGAATTTATGGTTTGAAAATAGATAGCCACATATATATCACTAGATGATACTGAACAGTAGTATTCTGTAGTATTGTTTTAACTTTCATTATCCGGATGTAAAAACATTTTTAAGAAGAGAGGAAAGATCTATCTACTCTTAGAGAAGCTGAAGTCCTTGCTTTGGTTATGTGACATAAGATTTAAAAAATAAAGCCAGCTCATCTGGGATGCTGCACTAATTATCCTGCACCAAAATGAGCTTATACACAGCACACTATATATATAACTTTCTATTATCAGTTTGTGACATGGACGTACTCTCAAATCTCATTAACTGCTTAGTTGGTCTTAGTTTTTGTTCTATATTATATGAACCATGTCTTACTTTTAGATATTCAGCAGTTCTCAAAAATGCATTTTATTTACACCATTCCAAAGACATCACTCTCACTAGATTATCATATTACTTGATTATTTTTCCTTCACTTAACATTAGCCTGATGACAATATTTAGAGTATTTAAAGTACTATGCAAATCTGTGTAGTAAATTAAATATCCAGTCTTACTAGATACTATGGGCATTAGATGGAGTAACTCTAGGAATTTTCTTATACTCGTGTCATGCCTAATGATGACGTACTCATTGCCCTACAAACATCATTCAACTACTTATTTCAGCAATGACTTTTCTTATACCTTTTTTCATGGAATTTTAAATTGAGGTGGACTATTAATGCAATGGCAGAGATGTTTTGCTTTCCAGGTTCAAAATGCTACATTCTGCTTCAAACTAGTTTGGAAATGAACTGGGATATCAATACTAGATAATATTTTGCTTAATTTTAATTGAAAGCACTGACTTCATAGAAATGCTATATTAAAAATAAATATCACTGAAGAATATTTTAAATGCTTTTGCTCATTAAAAAACTTACCAATGCTCTGTATCAAAAACACTATTTTCCTTAAGAAGCATTTCTTTAAGGTAGAATTATTAAAAGGAATACAATGCAAAAATAATTTCAAAATGCAAAGAAGTAATTTATCTTTTTTTTTTTGACGCTAGGTCTCGGTGTTTTTGCCCATGGAACTGCAGGCTCACATTGTGGTACCACAGACTAAAGCAATCCCCAGCCTCAGCTTCCCAGGTAGCTAGGATTACAGGTGCAGGCCACCACACCCAGCTATTTTTTGGGACTAGGTCTCACTGTGTTGCCCTGGGCGAACCTTGATCCTCAGACTCTGCTGCCACTCCATAAGTTGTTGCTTACAGACATGCGCCATTGTGCCTGGACTGAAATAATGTATCATTTATAAATTTATAAATCACTTTTCATATAATATGCTCAGGAGAATTGTTTTGAGAAAAAAGTCCTTTGAAACTAAGATCAAATTCATATAGTAACAATTTTTTTCATTTATGTGTTACATTCTATAGTCAAAAATTTATTTTTCACTCCATTCCAATGGAGGCAAGTCTATTTTTTTAAACTAAGCATTATTAGTTTTCTCACATCTCTCTATTTTACATAAGATACGCACATTAATATTTTTTACTCAATATTGTAAAAACTTCCAGAAAGTTTAAAAAAAAATTACAAGGACCCATTTAACTTCACCTCTACCAATTGTAAGAAATTACATAAAAAAGCGTTAGTTGTTATTCTGGGCAAAGGTGGAACTTTTAAAACTGAGTGCGTTTGCTTTTATAAATACCAATAATACTTTTAAAAACATTATTACAACATTAATCCTATTCCCTGTATAATACTGCCCCCCCCTTTTAAACTAGGTTTTAATTTTTTTTTATTTTTAATGGTTTAATTGAAGGAGCTTTCATAAGTCTCTAAAAAGACATCCTGATTTTAAATCACTAGGTTCAGAAAATCATTTCTGATATTTAACTTCTATTCCCCTTTATTCAATTGTAACTCTTTGAAGTATCTTAGAAAATTAATTTTTCTGATAATTTTCCCCTTAAATCATTGGAAGTAATCTCAATATTTCATCTCTTTTAACAGACAGTGTCAGTCAAATTTGCAGAATCTAAAAATGACTAAGATGACTAAGATTTCCTTTAACTTTTAATTTTTGATGAAATGATGCTGCTGTTTCATTTAAGTATTGTAGCTCCATCTCATTAAAACAATCCCAGAAGATCTTTCAAATTTTTAAATTTTCTTGCCTACTTGTATTTTGACTTAGTGTCTAAAACAGATCAAAAGAATAATCAAAAATTATTCTTATTTTTAACTGAAGTCTGAAGCTGTTGATTTCCTTCCCTAACTTAAGTTCTGAAGGAGAAAATTGGACTTTGACCTTTAACCTTCCCTTTTCCTCTGTCTCCTCAAACATCTAATCTAACATCCATCCTGGTGTTTATAACTCCAAAATGTAATCTGAATCCAATTATATCATTTTATCTCTACTGACACCACCCTTATGCAGGCTACCATTATTTCTTGCTTGGGTCTCACAATAGTCTCCTACCTTGTCTCTTGGCTTTCATTGTCACATCCTTTCTAATTTATTTTTCACAATGCAGTCAGAGTGATCTTTGTAACTCATATATCAGGTCATGTCACTACTCACATTAAATCTCTGTAAGACTTTCCCAGTGCACCTAGAGTAAAATCTGAACTGCTTGGTTTACCAGCTCGTGCCTATCATTCCAACCTAACCCAACATCATACTCTCATCCTTCTGAACATCACTACCAGACCCCAGGAGTGCACTGTGTTATGTTACAGCAGCACTTGCTTCAGCACTCCTCTCTTCAGTGACAAGTCAGAAGCTTTCTAAATCAGAGTCCTTTTGCTTTCTGCTTTTTATTCCTAGAAGTTCTTTCTCCAAGTTCTTCACATGGTTAAGCATTTTTATTCCCCTTCCTAGCATCTCAGTTTAAAAAGCACTTATTCAGGGAGTCCTTCTCTACCAAACATAATGAAAAAGTGACTTATCTCTTGGTATATTATCACTGTTATTTAATTCTAATACCTCTCCCAATGTAGAATTAGCTTGTATAATTTCATTAGCTTTCACTTATTTTTCTCATATTCAATAGAATACAAACTTAGTGCCACAATTAGTCATTTTCTCCAGGGAATTGTAGTTCTTTACATGGGAGATGACATTTAAAAATGAAGATTTGGGTAGTAACTGTGCCCATTTCTATTGGTATAACAGTATTTCTATTCAGTGGATTCAGTTATATGCATCCATTTATAGGTCGTGTGTTTATGAATCTCAATTGTTATTATAAACAATGACTTACATCCTTAAAACATCCCAAGATCATATAAAACAAGTAAACATTGAGATAATATTCCAGATTAAAGAAGATTAAATGTCTAAAGGTAACAAATCATACTGCAAGAGATTGTGGTTTGGTTAAAAACTCTACTGTTTTGTATATAGAATTTTACTGACAGAATTGACATGTTTCAAATATAGATGTTGGAGTGAGTAATGATATTGTAAAAATATTAAATGCCTTGGTTTTGTACTGTGGTTATTCAAGATGTCTTTTTTTTTTTTTTTTAGGAAATATACATGGAAGTATTATGAATAAAATACCATGGGACAACTATGGTAACCTCACCTTAGGGGAGAAATACTGTTATGCCAAAACATTAAAAAGAATGTGAAACAATGATTCTTCATTAATAAAAAAGAAATTTTAAAAAGTCATGTCTGTGACTCACTCTCAATGGTTCACATAGAAACACATATACCTCTTTCCTCTTTTTCCTCTCTCATTGAGCTATTTATTGGGAGAAATAGAGAAAGAGAATAAAATACTAACAAATGGGCAACGTGCAATTAACTAAACTTCAATAAAGGACATGATAGTCATTTATTTTACAACTTTTCCAGTAAGTATATGAAAATTAAAAATTTGCAAAGTACAGAACATAGCTGCATATTTTTATATTTTCTGTTAACATTGTCTTAAATGATTAAAGACTGGAATAGCATCGTTTTCCTCCAAGTAAAAAGCATACTATATAACTTGAAATGAATAGCAGTATGCATAACATGCAAAATTTTCACAAAGGGCATGTGAAAATTAGATTTACTAATGTCACTTTTAAAAAAAATTAAATTGATTCTGTAATTGCACTATTTATCCATTACTATTTCATCAGGTGCAAAGCCATAGGAGAATATATTATCATTCTTTTTTTTTTTTTTCATTACAAAGAGAAAATCTTCTAAACAGCTTAAACTTGCCTAAAGCAATTTCAAGATGACCCAACTCTCCCCAAGTGACTCTCAAATTCTTAAGCTATTATCTTTCTGTTCAAACCCCTTTTCTAACTTTCCCAATTATACCAGCCATATAATTGCTAAGCTAAGATTCCTATAGACTATCTCTATCAAAGGATCAGGATAGGGAATGATAAACCTCTTAACAAAAACTTAATTCTGATTCTTTCCCCAGATTAAGGTATCTTAGCAACCTGTGAAGCATTTTATCTGCTGATTCTATCATTTTGAGCACTTTGTTGAACCCTTGAATTGACCTTATACCTGCGTGTTTCCCCTCTTGTTGGTTTTGTTGGTCCAGGTTATATGAAATGAGATCGGCAAACAAAAAACAGTGTGACCACACATGTCTCGATGTATTTAGCCTTTAACACCACATTGGATGTTTATAAACTTAAGAACCAGAATCCTTATTTCTATTCTTTGTCTCCTGGGAATTATGTCTAACTGTGCTTGATGGGTGGCAGTGATGATGAATAAGAGCTTGGTTTTAGCTAAAACTAGGTTTGAGATGAAAGAAGGGTCAAAGCTAAATTCAGTCAGAGTTCCTCTAGCTGGGGAATCCCGAGTAGTGATTCATGCACTGCAAAGCGTGCATTGTGGTCTAACTTTCAAGAGAATGTTCCTGGTTATGCTACTCTAAGATGTGTGACTAATTTTGAGTGAGCATCCAACTTTTCTAAATAAGTTCAATTATTCTGACTTTGAGTCTTGGGAATGCTAGCTGAGGTCAATAAAATACTGGCACTGATACTGAGAAACAGTTTGTGATTCAAGCAACCACATTTACCATTTGTAATGCTTTCTTCATTTTGCCTTCTACCACACTACTATACCATCTCAATTTCAGTCATGAAGTCTCCACATCATCCTGACTGGGAAGTATTGCAGAGTCAGTTTTTCATTTTCCCTTTCCTCTATCTCCTGTTTTCTAGGTGACCACATATATTCCCATGGCAATAAACATCCTTCATTCTTTAGACACTCATGAAATTTTCCCTGTGTCCCCCAGAACTCTCCAGATTTGCATCAGACCCCTGTGCAGGAAAAAAAAAAAAAGCTCATAATTTCTAGGTGGATTTATATAAAAGGCATCCAAAACTTAACACACCCAAAGCAAACTCCTTGATTTTAACTCCTAACATCTGTGATTCCTTCCACAGATTCACCACATAATAGGCAACTCCATTTTTCCTGTTACTCAGGACAAAATAAGTCCTATTTTTTTTTTGTCTTACTTCACACATAATACCATTAGCAAATCTGGAGGCATTACTTACAAAATCTGACCACTTTCATCACCTTCGTCATCATCCTCATTTAAATAGCATGATATCTTGTCTGAATTACTGCAACTTATTCACCATCTTCCATATTTCACCCCTGTTCCTGTAGCACATATTATTCCAAGAAGCCAGAGTGATTCCTTTAAGCTATAGGTGAAATCACATGACTCCTCTGGTTAAATTTCTCTGATGGTAAATCCATACTTTTTTCTTGGCTTAAAACCTTACAGAGTATGGTCCTCCATCTATCTGACTATTTATGACCACAGCCAAAACTGTCATTTGCCCCACATTATTCTCATTGATTTTTTTGCTGTTTCTTAAACAAGTTATGCATACTCCCCACTTAGCATATTTGAATTCTTGACTCTGCAACTCGGGGTGTAGTTTACTTTGATACACTGTACATAAATGGCAACTTATCGGAGAGAGTTTACTTAACCATTATTATATAAAGGAACCTCATCTTCATCATGTTAAAACATGTTCCATTTCCTACTCTCTTTTTTTTTTTTTTTAGAATGCACCAGTACTTAAGATATTTTTTTCATTCCCACCAAAGTGTCCTTTAGAGTACATACCTTTGATGATTTCTCCTATGTTATGTGCAGATTTCAGTCTTAAGTATATGCCTAAAAATATTTGTTAAGTTAATTCACCAACTGTTTTTCTGTGTGGAGGAAGTAGGCAAAATAAATGACAAAACTTTTCATAGATAACATTGAAAAATGGGTAATTGAAGCAAAGATTTGTAATTCCTTAAGAAAGTGTATGAGTTACTTGATATTTGTGTGGCCTCTTTTAAGAGTAGTTGTAATATGAAGCAATTTTTCTGACTACATAAAGGGTTATGTGAGTAGTGGGATAATATCTAGGAGATATTTGGAGTTTACCCACTATGTAATATCTCATTTCGTATAAACATGTTATGTATGAGAAGTGTTTCTTTTATTTAATTCCAGATGTTTTATATTGATAACATTTTTCTGGTTTGTGAAAGATTGGTTAACATAAACTTTAACAGTATCTTCTTAGAAAATATTACAACCTACTTTTTATTAGTAGTATTATCAATGACATATAATTTTCAAAAATGCTATATTTCACAGATATTAATAACCTACAATAGTTAATCCACTGAATCATGAAATCTATGTAGAAAAATGTTGATGAGTTTGACTATGAGTCAAGATAATATATTACACAAAAAGAAATACACTTAAACTTTTGATTAAATGAGTTATATATTATCAATTAACAATAATAATAATTATTATATTATTAACTATGTCATTAATAATTAAGTTAGTTACTATAAATAACATTTTATTTAAGCCTCACAAACAATACAACTGAGTCTCTGAGAGGTTAAATAACTTTTAAGCTAATAGAGCTTACATGAATCAGACTGGATGGAAATGGGTAAGTTTTAACATTGTATTTCATAAATTTCATATTATTTATTTAAGAGCATTTGGTATGTGTGAAAAAAATAATATATTCAAACAGATGTTAAGTAGCAACATTGACAAAAATTAACACTACCCTTAGACCATTTGATATGGTTGTCAAAGAATGGCTAAAGATGAGATTGTGCTACTAGATTGATGAAATTAATAATCCAGATTTGTGCTATACTGGTTGATAATTCCTGGAATTATATTAGAATATGGGTGCATTAGACTTTAGGATTGTAAAACTTATTACAGTGAAAGTAAACAGGATGACTAAATGCATAGAAAAATATCCTAAGAGACATGGCTGATGGAATTATGGAAGTGTTACTTGGAATTGGATCAGGGAAGAGTTAGAAGTTACTGACAGACCTATTGACCAGAAACTTCAGTCATACAATATGACTCCAAAAAAAATTAAAGTATGACTATAAATAGAAATTAAATTTCTTAGGTGACATATGCTGCTTCAGGAATTATTGAGTAACTGGCAGAATTCAAAGAAAAAACCAATCAAGACGATCATGGTAGGGAAGTTTTGAAAGGAATTCAAGTTTCAAAGGGAAGGTTGAACTAGATAACCTTTGGATCTTGTCTGACACTTGGATTTCATGCTTTGTTAGAAAAGACTGTCAGTCTGCATTTACCCATTAGAGAGTTTCGGACCTGCAATTAGGCAATTATTTCATTCATTTATAATGATAAATACATATTTCATTAAAATGTTATCTGGACATCATCTGAGATCTTACTTCTTCCCAAGAGCAAGATAAAATAGACTTAAGGCCTGAATTCTATGTTGTATGAAAATCAAGACACTGTATATTAGGGTAGAAGGTAGGTCAATTATTGGGGTAGAAGGTAGGTCAGAAGGGGAGGTTTGCATTCTTTGTAGTTTTGGGTTTCTGAGCTAGCATAGAATTGGAACTATATTTTCTCAAAACCAAACAGATAAACACTAAATTTTATGCAGGTTAATTAAATTTTAGCAGAAAGTATGGATAAAAAAAGCCTCGGTTTATGTTGCTACAAAGAAGTTCCATTGGGCAAGAGGTGTGTCAGATTTAAAATGTTCTTGGATCATCCAACTACAGTAGAAAACCTCTGGCTCTTAATTCATGCTAGCCCATCCTCAAAAATGCCATTTCTCTCTCCTCCTACTACCCCAATCCCATTATTTCCTACCTCAGAATTTCTCTCAGGACCTCCAGTTTCTTCCCAGTCTTGAATGTCAGGCTTCTCTAGTTCTCAAACTCTCAAAACTATATTGATTCATCATCCAACCCAAACTTGTATTCAACAGAACTGAAAGAACCCTCATGATGAGAGCCTTGCCTCATGATATTTCTAGCCTTGCTTCAACCTGATTGGTTGTGTCACTTTGAGCAAGTCCTTTATCTTCCTTGATTTTGGATGCCTCTGACTTCAAAGTGTGTTTAATAGTAATTTGATCCTTACAATGCTGTTTGGATTAAATGAAATAATGCAGGTAGGGCTCTTAACACACTGCTCTTCGTCAAATGGTCAGTGTTTCATGTTAGGCACCGTTACAAATAATATATTCTCACTCAATAATCTTGTTCAGTTTTCTAAATTGATAATAAATGTTTCCAGGTCCACTGAAAATTTAGCTTGAAAGACTTTGAAGAATGTACTAAGAATATTTACTACCAATATTTTTTCTTCTGCCTATCATTTGCCAAACTGTCACTAAGATTTCCTGAAAATACACTTCAATGATTTCTGTATTGAAGGCAATTTATTTGACTGGCAGAATGATAGAGGAACTATTAGTAAAATAGATTTTACCAATTTTACAACTCTCTCTGGTAGCATGATATCAGGATTTGATGCTGTGATCCTAAATAATACAGGTGACCTTTGGCAAAATTGTAAATTAGAAATTGTTTAGTTTAGTACTAACTTTCTTTTCATTAAATCCTATCCCCATCATAGACAAAGCATTATCCCTATGTTATTGAGTATGAAAGACACTATCACATCTAGCTTTATGTTAAAGTTGAAGTTAATTAAATCAAACAAAATTTATAATTCAGTTACTTTGACACACTAACCATATTTCAAGTGCTCAAAAGTTATGTGGCTAGTTGTTACTTTATTGGAGAGAGTTCATATTAAACAGTTCCATCATTACAGTAAATTCTTTTGGACAGTGCTACCCAAGATTTAAATAACTGTATCCTTCCATGGTCTTGTACCCTCAAAACTGCTTCTGGTACTAGGTATCATCACTCTAATGTCTTTTCTCTCTGAGATTTTTCTGACTTTTGTGTTATATTATTATTATATTATTAACTAGTAGAAAGTAAAGTGTTCAGCTTAGCAACAGTTAGAGCTGTGGGATCATTTGTAGGCAAATGGATCATTTATATTCTATAGTATATTTTTCAGAGAGAGAGAAAGAGGTCCCAGGATGACAGTGATCACAATCAACTGTAATGCCTATTTAAAGCTCAGATTCTTAGACTCTGCATTATTCCTTCTAAGTCTTTATTTACCTGGAACCATTTTTCTTTCATTATTATGCAATGATGAAATTTGAAAGCCATTGCTGAGGATGGAGAAATTATGTAACCCTACTTGGGTAAATTTTGGGGCTTAGGATGATGAGATAGGAAAGTAGTTATCATTTAAATCCTTACCACTCCACTTTCATCATTCCCAGGTCTACATTTTTTCCTTTGGGGTACAATGATGCTTTCTCTTCTAGTGGATCTCAAGGATGCTCCTTTTCTCCTCCAGTCTTTCCAAGAAGTACCCAGCAATGAGATCAGTTGGCATAAAAAGATTAGAGGAAATGATCTTGGAGCCATTATGCTTTTATCCTTACAAACAAAAGTTATTAAGGAGAAGAAACACTAAACCTTCCTAATTAGTTGAATTGGAGGGGAGGGGGATAAAGATGAGATATGGGATGTTGCAAGGGGAAAAAAAAAAAATATATATATATATATACATGTTTGCAATGAACATATCTTGATATGTTGTATAGGCATATAAAAATGATTTGGAATAATTAAAAGATCTGCAATAAATAATTAAAAATAATTACATCTGAGTTTTTATTTTGAAAGTATAAAAGATAGCTACACCTTTAACATCTACAACTAAAATATCTAAAATATTTACGAATTTTCTATTAAGATTAACTCAAGAAGAAAAATAGGCCAAGCAAAAGAATTTCTGTAGAAATTCAATTCATGATTATTAGGGATTTATTTTTATTTTGTGTAATTATTTCCATTTATTTTATAATAAATGTAATAATAAATATATATATTTTTAAATAACTGAATTGACTTATAACATTGTATGTGATTCAGAAATATATAAAAGTCACCACTCCCAACACCAAGTTACTCATGTCTCTCTCCCATAATCCATTGTACAATGGAAATTGCCTAAACTCACTAAGAGGTTGTGCTTTCTTAATGGATAGAAATACAGTTATGAAAGCTTAGGTGTTTTTTAAAAGTGTATTATTTGAACTGTTTGAGTAATAAGCTTCCAATATGAAAAACAAAATAAAACAAAAGCATGAGGTATAAGACATATCTTTCTACCAGGACATATTTTTGGAGCTTTTCAAAACCTGGAGGAGGGAATACAGCTCAGGTAAGAATGTAGCTTCTCCGTGATTCCAAAAAAACAAAAAAGAAACTGACTTGGGGACACTGAGACATGTGCTGAGTCGCCTGCACATTTAGTCTGTGTCCATGAGGAACACAGCAAGTGGATTCTGACATACAACAGTTCTGATTTACTATAGAACAATTGCTGCTTGTGCTGTAGGATACAGGATGTAAAATTTGAGAACAAGTCAGAAAGACATATGTTTGCCTGTGAAACCCAGAATTCTTTCTTCTAAGAAATAGAAAGGGCAAAAAGCAAAGTAACAAGAGTCATTAAAAAAAGAAAAAAGTAGCTACTGCAGCAGAGAGATGGGTATTTTACAGGTCCTAAAACAAGAACCTGGAGTCTACGTGACACTCAGAAGCTGGAACATCAAGATTTGTTTGAGAAAAGACATCTGTCCTTTAATCTTAAGCAAGTTTATGCCAACCAGATGGGTCATAAGAAAATAAAACTAAGAATTTACTGCTGTTTTCAATCTTCCCAACTAAAGGTAGTTGAACAAATGAGCCAGCAGCAGCACCAAAGGAGAGGCATGATTCACCGGGAATTAACTCAAGTGGTAAATTCCTATGTCATCAAAATTAAAAAGGAAAATATCATTTCAAAAAGGGTGAAATAACAGAATAGTGCAGTAATATTATAAAAATACTTTCGGATTCATACCTTCCCAAATATCTAGTTTTGTTGCTTAAATTGTAAACAAAACAGTTTTTGGTTCTGGTCTTTAACTCCCAATCTGATCACAACTGCCCCCAAAGACGTCTTAGTTTTTCTACTCCAACTGATGTGCTGTCTATCTTCTTCCATGGACTGACCACAATCTACCTATGAAATGTTATTCCTTTAAAACAACAACTAAATTCCAGGGTGGATTGCATGATATTTAGACTATAATCAGAGATACAAACTCAGTGATATAGAAATCATTTCACAATTGAATAGACTTATCTCCAGTTCTTAATATGGATACCAACATTGATTGAGCATGTCACTGTGATAACTTCTTTCTCATTGAACATTCTATAAAGATGGTATGATTTTTATCATTGTAAAACAGGGAAAAAGTTAGAAAAGTATCAGACTAGGGAGTAAAGTTATCATCTTACCAATTCCTCCGAGGTTATATATGAACTGTGTTGATATGTAAATAAGTAAAGCTCCCTGGCAGATCTGTGGGTTAAAAAAAAAAAAGAAGCTTCTAGGGTTTTCATGCAATGGCTGGCATAAAGTTTTGTTCATTCTTGAGATAAAAGAATTCTTTGCCAATTCTTTGTCTTACACACACACACACACACACACACACACACACACACACACTTTGGAGTACTACCCATGTTTTCCCCCAAAGCTATAAAAAGGTTACCTAATCTAAAAAAAGATATTCAGCTTCACATCTTATGAGATCCTATATAGTTTTAATATCTGTCTTGCCCTGTGGCTATCTCCCAACAATAAACTATACATAGGAATCATAGTGTAAGGGGAAAATAAAGATATATAGTGACACCAATATGTGAAAGCAAAACATCTGAAAATTCAGTGAAAATATTAATAAACTCAATGAAAAATTTGGTCAAACTTTTTGATATTAGGTAGACAAAAATAAATGAATAGAAAACTCAGTTTGAATAAGCATTTAGGTATTGCATGATAATAAAAATATCTCAAAATATTTTAATTATTGTTTCCAGATTATTCTTTTATGCTATGACCATTTAATTTTAGTCTCAGGTCTCTTTACAAATCAATGAGGAATAAGTAACTGTTTATTTTTGCTCAATGGATTGTATTTTACTCAGAGGAGCAATAGACTAGCTCTTTATTACCCAAGGTTTTCATTCCAACAAGGATATTTTCAAATATTGTTCTGGGAATGATGTGATACTTATAAGATTTTCCTGAATATTGATCAATAAATCAAGTCTCCTGATCATATTCTTTTAAAGATACTCTCTTCTACCAAAATAAAAGAGAGTCTCACATTTGCCCACTCACCTGACTTTTAACTTTTTAGCTCTGGTGTGTATAATTTTGAATTTTATACAGGTGGAGTCATACTATATGTACTTTCATAAAAAATTAATATTATGCTTGTAAGAAATAAAAATTATGTTTCTATAATTATTTATATTGCATTTGTAGGTCTTAAAAAGATCCATATTGTCACAGGTATCTTCAGCTTGTCCATTTTTTTATGAATACATAAAATTTTATTATGTGAATATTATACATTTTATATGTTCAATTCACATTCAGTGATAACTGTACCTTTATTCGTATGCATATTTTTTTCATTCTTACAAAAACATGGGTAGATTGAGAGTCTTTGTAGAGGGAGCTAAGATGGAGGGCTTAATATTACACTATTTTTTATTCTTATATTGTAAGGGAAGAAATGAACAAGGCATTTATATATCCTGTGGGAAAAGAGTAATCAATTGTCATTTCACTCTAAGTCATATTTTATATTGTTTTTAATCTGCCAATGACTTTACTCAGCCGGGCTTCCTGATGGCTAGAGAAATTTCTTCCCTTTCTTAAAAAATACTTACCTATGAAATGTGGTGAACATTTTTCCCCTCAGTATGGAAGAGTGATACAACATTAGTACATTAGTCATACTGTATTTTAATGTGAATGCAGTTCACATTAAACTAATGGATTTGTATGCCAAAGAAATGGTGGGGTGGCAACAAGGTATTGGGAGGAAGAACAGGAATCACGCCTGAGTAGGCATCTTTTGCTTCTTCCATTACAACCACACAAGATTTATAACTACTGGTATAGTTATAAAGTGGGATCCTTTTTGGTTAAATTCTCTTTCCAAAAAAATTGCTTCTCTCTATTTAGCACCAGGTCACCAGAATCTGGGAGGATTCACCATTTTCCCTTACATTATCATTCTCAGAGATGTAATAACTTGTTACTCTAGTTTCTATAGCTCCTTCTTCCAGACCCCTTCCTATTTCTAGTAACTGTTAAGAAGAGGTAGACAGAAGAGTTGAGGCAAAAGGAGGTGGGGGCTAAATGGATTATTATGGAAGATTATTGTTATTTTGGTGGTAGATGAAGAAGTAACATACCTCTGACAATGTATAAATTCATACCCCTAAAACAGACACAATGTTGTAAAGCAATTGTATCTTAATATAAAGTTAAAGATTTAAAAAAAAACCTTAAAAACAGTATGTATGTATGATATAGAACATATTTAAATTCTCTGCTATTAGAGTATACGTGTTAGAAAGAGATGGAAGCTTTTCAGCTCATGTTTCAGAGTGTCTTCTGTTTTAAATTATTTTTTCCTTAAGAATGCCTGTATTTTTGAATCATATGTAGTGTTATAAACAATGTTACCCTAATAAAATTATTTTTAAAAATGCACTTTCTGGATAGGTAGCACATGGCACAGATCTACTGCTTCACTTACCAACAGTTATTTTATGTTTTACATGAGCAAGAAACTCCACTAACAGGGTTTGGAATAAAAGGAGAATGACTAAAACCTCAAATATTTTGCATAAATTTGATTCAGAACTTCTGTCATTATAAATCATAGCCATAGACTCTATTCATGTTGATTCATCTTATATTTACGTCAGTGGGTTTTAGTGAAAAGAGCATAAATGCGGTGGGCTAAATGGTGACCCCACAGATCTATATGCTGAAATTTTAACCCCAATATAACTGTATTTGGGGGTGGGGCTTTTAGGGAATAACTAAGGTTAAATGAGATCATAAGTTATGAGGTCCTCAGTTTGGTGGCCTTGTACAAAGAGGAAGAGGAAGGGGTTAAAGGTGGTTAATCATCTGTAATACATGAAGATGTTGTTCACCAGGAACCTACTAGTAGCTTGATCTTGGACTTCCCAGCCTCAAAGAATGTGAGAAGTAATTTGTTTTTACACTTAAACTCTGTAGTCTGTGACATTAAAAAAAAGATTATATATATATATAAGATTATATATATATAGTACATCGTTTTGTACCTTACCCCCAGATTCTCCCACCATCATTTCACTCATTTCTCCCCTGATTTTCTCATGCCTCCCCCTCCCTTGCTGTATACTTTAGTTCTGTTATCAGTTTGTTAGTTTTAATGTTTCCTTGTCTTTTGTTTGGTTTCTCAAGGTGACTAAGGCAGTGCTTCATACAACTGAAACTGTATATCCTTGAGAGATTCACTAGTGTTCTTGGAGACTCAGTTTTCTAATTTGGACACTAGCAATAGTAATCCTTATTCCACTTAAGTGTCTAGAGGATCAGTGAGCTAACATATACAAATTATGATGGATCCAGAGCAAATTCTTAAGATTTTGCTTCCTTTTCCCATCTATCTTTTGTATTTTATCATATGACCATAGTTATAAAATGTAAAGAAAATAATGTCACTGCTGCTTTCAAACAGGTATGGAAATAATAATAGCTAAAATTCATTGAGTACTTAGAGAGAATCAGGCCTTATGTCAAAAAAATTGATTTGCACATTTTGTAAAGTCCTACAAGACATTTCAAAATAAATATTATTTCTTTTAACAGATAAGGAAACTGAGGTTCAGAGAAAGAAGTAGCTTCTCAAGGTTGCTTTGCTATTACATAGTGGAGCTGAGATTCATGTTCATATGTATTTGATTTCCTGTATTCTGTATTTTTCATCATTTTTGTATTCTGAAGTATATGATTATTGTTCGTTCAACCTGAAGGGCACAGGAGATTCAATCACTGCTCTCAGGCACCTCACTATCTAGCAGGAAAGGCAGAAGTGAAAATCAATAATTAGTAAATAGTGTGATAAATGTTAAATTTGCACAGGATGTTATTGAGTACAGACGACAGATACCAAATGTCTGAGGAGGTCAAAATATGATGCCAGAATGAGTTTATTGGCCCAAAGGGTTGAGCAGGACATTTCAGGCTGAAGGCAAAAAGCACAGAAGCATAAGAGCAAGGCTCATTGGAGATCGGCATGTAGTTCGGAGAGTCTGGAGTGAAGGACACACTAGGGAAATGAGGTAAATGAGGCGGGGGAGGTTTGTAGATGTCAGATTATGAAGAATATTTCTATGACATACAAGGGCATTTGAATTCTCTGCTACAGAATATGTGTGTTAGAAAGACACCTTTGCTCTTGAGACAGAATTTCTTTTTAAAAAGATCTGTGTTATGCTTTTCTCTGAGTAGCCAATGTTTAGTGTTGGTAGTTACTCAACAAATGCTTGTTGGACTATTTAAAAAGGAATTTTATTAATATATACTTTTCAATTCCCTGACCATGAGATTAGAGGATGGTAGAATGGGGTAACAGATCATTGGGAGGAAGGATTTATGCACCAAGACACAGTGAGGAGGATTTTGAAAAGTCACTCAGGAGAGGGATTGATTAATCAATCTCAGAGACTTGGCTGGGGTAGGGTGAAGTAAGATAGAGGTAAGGAGAAGATGATTTCAAAAAAGTACAGTGGAGTTTTAGGTAAGTTGAGGTTGTGTTTGGCTCTGGTATATTAAGATTTTGACCTTTACTTGGAAGTTAGTTGTATCATACTACTAAAACTGTGACCATATTTGTTTACATTGAGAGACGTATAAGGAGACTAGAATAAGTTCTGAGGTAAAGCCTTAGGAATGAACAGTTACTTTCCAGCGATTAGCACTTGTTAAGAAACTTATTTTTTATCATGGGTAGAGAAAGGAAGCCTAGATTGTGGGTTAGTAGGAGAAGGGGATAAAATGAATCTAGTGCTGTGAAATCTAAGGAAAATTCAAGGGAACATATATTCAACAGTATTAAATTCTGCAGAGAGGAGTAAATATAACACTATATGCTTCGCTTTGTGTTGTCAGTATATTTATTGGGAAAATTATACAATTTCTATGGAGTTAATTTTAAAACAACTTTAAGAATCTTATTTGCTTGGTGTGGTACTATATATATTTTTTCCTATGAATTGGATGCATTTTATATCCAACATTGGAAATTGAGCATTTTTAAAAAAGTAAATATGACCACAAATGCCATTTTCAAAAAAAAATTGAAATATGCTAATATAGTATAATAACCAGGAGGGTACATGGAATATAATTGCTTGTTTGTTTAAGACATCATTAAAGTCAATTTAAAAACATGAGTTATTAAACAAGAAAAGGGTGGACTCCATTGCAAAAGTGAGAAGGGCAGGTTTGCAAACAATGAGTTGGTAGATTCAGTGACAAGAATTATTATTTTTTAAAATTGTATTTTAATTGATTACACACACATATATTTTATATCACTATATCCCCCAGTGTCTTCCACCACCTTGTCCCCCGTGAACCATCAACTTAGTCTCTTGTACCCACATCTCACAAGCTTTTACACCCCTGGCCCTATCTTGCTCTATGTTACAGCTCTGTTGACAATTTAAAATTTGTAAATTTACTTGTTCTTTTGTTTGTTTGTTTCCCCTTAGGCCTGCCTATAGGTAATATGATTCCCTATTTCTCTTTTTCTTCCTGGCTTATTTCTACTAGCATAATTTCTTCCAGCTTCAGCCATGGTGTTGTGAATGACATAAGTCTATCTTTTTTGATTGATAAATAACATTCCACTGTGTACATATACCACAGTTTTCTGATACATTCATCTGTTTGGGGGCATTTGTGTTGTTTCCATATTCTGGCTATAGTAAATAGTGTTGCAACAAACATCTGAGTACAGGTGCCTTTCTGAATTAGTGTTTTTGTATCTTTTGAGTACATTCCCAGAATGGAATCGGGGAATCAAATGGTAGTTCCATTACCATTGGTTTGAGGGTCTTCCATATAGCTTTCCATGGTGGTTACACAGTTTGCATTTCCACCAGTAGCATAAAAGGTGTTTCTTTTTCTGCACATCCACACCAGCATTTGTTGCCCAATTTTTTTTTAACATGGGTCATTCTTACTGGTGTAAGGTGTTATCTCATTGTGGTTTTGATTTGCATTTCCCTGATTATAAGTGATGGTGAGTGTTTTTTTCATATGCCTATTGGCCATTTGTAGTTCCTCTTTGGAGAAGTATCTCTTTAGCTCTTTACCCCATATTTTGATTGGGCTTTTCACTTCATTTTAATTTGTGTGACTTCTTGTGAGATCTTTGTTATTAGACTCTTATCACTTGTGTGGGATGAAAATTTTTTCCTATTTGGTTGGGTGTCTTTTTGTTTTGGTAATTGTTCTCTTTTGCTGTAGAGAAGCTTTTAAGTTTAATGTAGCCCCAGATGTTGATATTTTCTTTAATTTTTTTCATAAGTGACAAGAATTATAAGAGCAGATTAGTCAACAGTATTGGGTGGTTTCAAGAATAATAAAATTGTGTAGAAAAATAATCAGCCACATCTTTATTGTATTTACTAAAATATTATCAATAACCTTGATTTATTATTAGATTGTACAAATGACATTCAATCCAATGTTCTAAAAAAATTAAGATTTAGTGAATGTTTTCTATAAACCAGACAATAATTTACATAAGTAATTTCATGATCACTTCAATTATTATACCTCACATTATATGTTATCCTCATTTTAAGGAAATGAGGCTTTAAAAAGCTCAGTAATTGGGAAAAAGTCATAAATCAAAAGGGTCCTTCACTAGAGACTTAGGTACATCCTGTTCCATAATGCAGGTTTACACATACTATTGATTAGGTAAGATAATCAATACCTTTGTAAGATATCCAATACCTTTGCAATTTTGAAACACTGTGTTGTTATCTATTACTCAAGACTGATCATTGAGGTTTGTTTTTGTCTTTTTTAAATGAAATGACTAAGCGATACATTTTAAGTAGAACATATAGCTGCCTGAGGGCTTTTTGCTGATTTGGTTGGCAGTCATTCAGAGTGACTTTTGTATCTCACCAGGAGGTTGGTTGTAAATACAGTTAGAATATAGAACTTGAAGACAAAACCCCAGCATTACATTCAACTTAAAATAGAATGTGGAAGAACACCTTTGACAGCTCTATATACCAACAAAAAATTTGGAGCAAATTAGTCACATATTTTTGGTAATAACATCTTTAGAAGTTCCAGATAAAAATAAAAAGGTTACCTGCTAGTATCCACTATTGTTTTAACAGCAATTAAATGAACAAATGGTAAGAAACTGCATGATAGGTATCTTATCAATTAAAGGCTACTTCTCACCAGGGGTACTCAGACAGGCAATAGTTTCTTGAGATGAGAATACATCACTTTCTGACTCTATGATTCTGATCATATCTTAAATCAGGAGGTTAAGAGGAGAAGGTCATAGTCATCTCCGGAGATAATGAAAGCATTGATGAATGTGGCTTCCTGTTACTTACCCATAATAAAGCCGGGTACTGAAATTTGGCTCTCCTCCCTATTACTGGTCACACAGAACCCTTGGTGTCCCTCTCTCCTCTCTGGGTTCACATCTGTCCTCCACTGTGGATTGTCTGACTTCCTTGAACTTTGCCCAATGAACGTGTAGGCACATCTTAAAAGAAAATAGCAAATAAATGCAAATCTCTGTGTTTGTTAAATTTTGTAAACTACTGAAAGTCTAGGCAATAAGATTTTGAATGGCATACTCTACAAACTCTCCCATGAACAACTTTAATAAATACCACAGGGCATCAAATAGGTGACAAGGCAGCAGATAATAATATAATACTCTTATTTTGTCTATTAAAAGTGAATCAATACAGGTATAGAATCTAGTTCTTTAAAGTAGATTCTTTAGGTCATATCAAGAGAAAAATGGAGTGTGCTCTATAAAATATGATACAGAAATGTTATTCTTTGTATTAAAAGAACTGTCACTTTAATTTTTATTTTCAGTTTAAGATTAAAAAAACAAATTCTATTTAACCAGATAGCTATAATAAAGGTAACCAGATACCTTTGTCTTTCTTTTTGCTTTCATAACTAGGCACCTGGCCATAAATAAAACTATTGATGGGTTATGGCTATGACCTTTCACATGTTTCTTTTCCACTATATCTATATACACTGTATACTTTACCCAGAGAAAAGATTCTTTATTTAAGAGAGTTTAAACTGTTCAAATTTGTAATGTACTGGGGATTTTGGAATGTCTAGGGGGACTTAGTGAATAAAGAACTGACCTTTCATCTCTGAACCCAGACACAGTCCAACCTTAGATAAGTTAAAAAAGTTTTGTGTCAGTTGCCTGTATGATAAACTGGTACTATCCACTATCTTCCAACCCAATTAAGCATTACTGGCAGATCTGGTCTCAAGAGGCACATGGAGTATAGAAATGGAATTACTTCTACTCCTAGAAAGGGTGTCTGAACCTTCAAGATAGGATTTTAAGGTTATAAATGATAAGCACTGGCCAAAGTAACACCTAAAGATAGAAATCCATAAACCAGTATGAAAGTCACTCTCCCCCCTTACTCACTCCTCACACTCCCACATGCAAATTTGAGATTCTGGAATACTTTTCAAGACTTTTATTTGGTATATCTTCAAGTGCAATTTGTGAAACATTTTTGTACTATTATTTAAACTGAAGAAATATTGAATATAATAGTATAGCAGTTATATAGAACAGAATGCAGTGTAGCTTAACATCGATAAAGTCAATTTAATGTTTACAGAAAAGTGTGGAATAAAGTTTCTAAAATATTAAGTCATACCCAAATCCCTATATTTTATTTTGGAGTATGTGATATGAAGTCTTGACAGGTTTATATTTTATTATTTAAAGTTTTCTTATCTAACATTTCAATGAGTCCCCTTTTAAAATTAAATAAGAGCATTTAAGTGTTTTGAGAACATGATTACTGTGTTTTTCTTACATCATTGCTTTTTCAAGCATATCATTTAACAATGACTACTTTATGATGAATGCATGAATGAATAAAGATTGAATGAGGTATATTTTGTCCAGGAGACAATACCTAATTCCAAGTAGGCAAATATTTCAGCTGTCCAGAAATAATCAACAAGGGAGTTGAATTATTCCTATGAAAATATTCAATAATTTAAAAAAGTAAACAAGGAAAAGCCTTTACTTGAAGGATGTATAATTCAGAAATTAAACAACTTTCATTCTCCCTCAGACATAGGACAATGACTGTTGTCATTTATTTTAATTTAATTTAATTTAATAGAGCTTTCTTTATATATAATTAAGAACTTTGTAATCAGTAGTTATATATCAGCTATTTTGAAATTAACAAAGGAGGAAGAATTTTTTTCTTGGCAATATATGACAAAAATGAATTATTAAAAATCAGTGATTTAATCTCTCATTATACTACAGTTTACATTCATTTATTAATATTTTTTCTGTTTTTGCAAATATTCTACAATAAACTTATTATTATTTTAAACCAAGAAATAAAAGTTCTGAAACAACTAAGCTCTACTTCATTACAACTTTCTCATTAGCCACCATTAACGTTTGGACAACTAAATATATACTATTTACTATATAGTATTCACTAATAGAATTCACTGTGTAAATCTGAACATAGGTATCCATTAGACTTTATAAGAATACTTGCATATTTTTGAGTCATGAGTAATTTGATTTGAAACTTTAATGAATGTGAACTCAATAAACAAAAATTCCAAATTCAAGAACAGAGGCAAAATGGCTATAAGGAATCAAAATCTTGTAAATATTTGAGGAGAATTGTGTTGAGTGGTTAGAAATAAAAGGCTCTATGAGAATTTTGGTCCATGTATGTAGATGATCTTGAAAGTGGGTGAAAAAACAAGCATAACAGGGTGCTTAACAAAACTTACAAAGGGGGAGAAGCTGACCCTTTAAAGTCAGCCACACATCAGGTTTGTTCCAGCCTGCTTGCAGTAGCAAGACCACATAAATCTTAGGAGGAGGTAAAAACAGGTTTACTTACTAAAAAGGACTAAACAAACATAAGTCACTGAGTGTAAAAGGAACCCCTTTGGTAATCTTACCCACCAGTCCAATCTCTAGTCCAAAAGGCTACACATGGCCTTCAGTCATGTGCTTCCTCAAAATGGTGACTGCCTCACCCTCAAACCGATGAAGAAGCCAAGATGGCACCGTTAATCCTTCTTCAAAGGCAGGAGATGTAAATTCAATGAAGAAAACCAGGATTGTTGCCAATTCTCCTCCAAAAGGCACACCTCCAGTATTCTTTCAGTTCCAACTCCAAATTGGCCCCCAAATCAGCAAGACTCATTTGATACAGCAGCAATAAGCACTTCATATGTCTCATGATGAAAACAGCAAGACAGCAAATTCTCTTCAGGTCTCCAGACAATTTTCAAGCTTCACAGTTTCTAAGTTAAACCACTTTCTCAAGTACCAAGTTTCCAAATCAGCTTACACAAGTTACAAGTTTCTCCAACATGCTTCTCCTGGCTTCAAGTGGCCTAGGCTAGGGCCTGGGTCCTGCCTGCTCCTGAACCTGGAAACTGGCAATTCCTGCTGTTCCTCTGTTCTCTCTCCCCCCTTCTCTCTCCTCTCCATGTGTTTTGTTTCAATCTCCTCCCTAATTTCCTCAATCTCTTTTCTCCCAAGAAAGTTTAACTTCCTTTCTCCAAGTCTGCACCCACAAATGAACAATAGCCGCTATTCTAATGCAGCACCACCAGTACTGGGGGCCACAGTCCCCCAGTTTCACCACAGCCTCCCTATCAATCTGGATAGTTTGTATTATTGACATTGGCCAATATTGTCAAATTAATTAAATCCTTAATCACACTTTAGTGAAGACACAAAATGTGAATGCAAAAAAAAAAAATCAGCTAAATAGGAACAACAATGGGAAGAAAAGTAATAAAACCTAGAGGTTAAGGGATTGAAAGATACAGATGAAATATTTAAACCATTATCAAATTGGAAGTGAGAAATTATTATTTTTTTTACTTTGTTTTCAAAGAGGATGCTAGAGATACTAGTTGGCAATCTGAGAAGATTGAGTAGAATGTTAATATAAGGAAAAATCAGCTGGTCCAGTTGGAGTGGTTGGGGAGGGGAGGTGGTGGGTGACCCCCAGGTATTAAAATGATGTGAAATATATATATATATAAATTATTTTATAAAAATAATATAAAAAGCAATATAAGAAAAGATCAAATTAAAATTTAGGTTTTGGAATTCTTATTAGAATATTTTGATTTTATATTTTAAGATACTTTAAGATTATCTGCTTTCTCCATATGGCTTTTCAAAAGGAGACTGTGTGTAATAAGTAATAACCACTTATCAATGACTAATTCTAGAAGTATTAACTTCTTATGCTCACTATAAGAAGCAAAAATCTACCACTTCAGAATGTCTTTTTGGCAAAAGGATGATTTAATGGGAGAGGCTCTGAAAGTTGGTGGAAGTCGGTTTTGAAGTAGGTATTCATACATACACTTCTATAAGGGCATGTACTGAAAGCTTTAATCCTTTCCTCTCTTTCCACTAATGAAGATAGAACTTAAAATCTGCATATTTTTGTCTACTATACTTTCCTTCTCCAATAAAATCCCTATCTGACCTTTCCTTTCTCTACTCCCAACATCCATTTTAGCTAACCTATCTAAGATATCATTGGAAACTACATGGGAAAGCTAGACTGAGTCTCTCCCACAAATACCAGAGGTAGCATTTTATTATTTTAAAAAAACTATTTTCTGAATTTTGTTTTATCAATCAATCTGATGCGCTTTCTTTTGATTTTTTTTTCTTAAGCTAGAAGTACCAGGAGGGTATGGTATGATTTCCTGCAGGCACTAACTGTATTTCCTTACTAATTATGAGAATCTAAGTATGAAACCAAGATATCTTAATCTGGCACACAAAAGATTCAGCCTTTCCATATATTTTGCTTATAAAGTACTTTCTAAAAAACTATATGAATAGTTTTTCAAAAAACTATATGAATAATGATGAAATCTTTCAGTTTCATCACTTGGAGTAATTCACTGCATACTCACAGCTGAGATCACGTGTTTCTTTAAAATCACACCATGTGAATTCTGTATTTCCTTAACCCTTCTCTGAATATCCCCTTTCTAGTGTGCACAAAAATTATAGTTTAAAAAAGCAATTTAATTAATTTATGTGAATCACAATAGATAGAAAGTAAAGATTATTTCATTTTTTGCAACATTGTTTCTGAAGCTTTTAACTGAATGACACAGAGTAGGTGCCTAGTATCTATTGAATCATTAACCAGTCATGAATAAAGCATTTCTTAGGCTTCAATTATTTTTTTAACTTAATCAGTAAGAAAATTGATATTCGCAACTGAGTCACTTTCCTTTGAAATTAGTTTTGTTATTTGAAGGGTTAGTAAAATTTACATTTTATTTACTGTATAATTGATTGATAATAAATATTTTTAGGAGCTATGCCAGTATAGAATATGAAGCCTGTGAAAGTATTTAATAAACAATATACCAATTTTCCTAAGAAAATGCAAGTCACTAGTGATCACTACACATTTTTTCTTTAGAACCTCTTCTATATAAAGGAGAGTGTAAACTTGTCATAAATTATAATTTAAAACCATGTCCACTTATTCAATGTCTGTGGGCATTTGATGTCTAGTAAAAGCCAAAAGAAGAACACTTCCTTTAAAAGATAACACCTCTTGAATGTTAATAGTGTAAAACTTTCTGAAGGAAAATTATTTCTTTACTGAACAAGGAAAAAGTCAGATTGGCTTAGTCCATTTTGCACCTTTGTGCTAGAGAATCTCTAGGTTTAAATTACAGCAGCTTCAGTCTTTGCTTTTCTATCCCTTAATCCTCAAGGAGCATAGGTTTCAGTTCAAGACAACTTCACACAGAACATAAGAAAAGACTCTGTGAGCATACCTCAAGTATGATGATCTTTTTTTCAGCTGTGATCTTTCACTTGCATCCTATAGTAAAAAATGACTTTGAGGCAAACCAGTGTCAAATAATTAATGCATTTTTGACGAAGGACTTTTTTCCACTATACTATAATGCAATGCATGAAAAGCAATAAATGCTTTCATGTAAGCCACTTGTACCTGTGGTTTTCATCACTGTTTCACTGGGATCCCTCACATTAGAGAACCTTTGTGAGGTGCCTCAGCTGAAATGGAAAGAAAAGCTGGTCTGGGAGGTTTTACATCTGGTAGCCTACCCCATTACTTAAACAGGCTACATCTTTTAAAAAAAGTTATACAGGTTGAATTGGGGCAATTATGTCCTGATCTGAGACATATATATTTGTCAATTATTTCCAGGTGTTTCTTTAAAAACATGTTTTCTTGATCTATAATTAATATTTTGCTAATGGAACTCTACTAGCAAATGCCACAAAACCACTCACCCTTTCTCCATGCCATAAATGATAAGAACTAATAATAACCATATTAAGATTCTAAGGTTTTTAAGCATTATCCTAGTTTGTGTCACCACTGTTATTTAAAATTATAATATCCAGGTGCTGTATATGGTATTTGATCAAAGGGAATGGAAATGTAATGAGTTATATGTTTTCTCCCTTAGGACTCAAACTGTATATAATAGGAGAGGGTGTGATTTATTTTCCGAGTCATTCTGGAAATAGTTATGAAAACCTTTAGTTTTAAATGTTGGTAGCTGAGGTTTTTGAATCTGCTGATATTTACCAGTTATAGGAGAGTTACAGGAGTACATTTGCTGAGCGGATAACTGAACTAAAATGCCTTAAACTAACTCTACATATCAAAAAGCATTCCAATCTCCGGCTGATTTTTTAATGAACATTTCTAGACTCTATATGACATGTTCATAGAATCAAGAAAAAAATCGAGACTTCAAAATTGACCTTTAGAGATAACAAAAAATGACACTTGATTTTTTTTGATGGTGATGAATGCATCCTCTAAATTACAATGAAGAGTAGAGCTATAATTTTATGGGAACATTTGTAATTTTTCTCACATTAACCTTGTATTAAGAAATGCTGACAACTTTGAATTACAGGACTAAATCTTCCATTTTTTGCCGTCCGTGAAAATGAGCAGTTCTTCCCCTTTAAGCAAATGCAATAAAGAAACATCAGAGGAGGGTTGAACACCTTTTACTTTTTTTTTTTTTTTGATCTGCCTCAAATATTGTTTGACCTTAATCACTGTCTTCCAACAAGCTTAATATGACATCACCTTGAAACAAAAACACATAGCTCTCAAGTCTGGGTCTGCAATGAAAAAGCCCTGATTATTAGTCCTCTGTGTGATCTTTTCAGATTGCACTGATGAGATGAAGTTTAATCTCGTTTCTCTCCTCTCCAGTACCACAAACCACAGGCAGTTTAAGGCAGCCTGAAAATCTCTTACATCTGGAAGAGCAATAATTCATGGGATTTCGTCTGACAGCCATGACAGGCAGCAGGGCAGCCAGAAACAACCGTCTCTTATGTTGTGCTATTTGCAAAAAATCAGAAGAGGAGGAGTCGGCACAGGACCACATCCTTCTTTAGCATATGTTAGTGGAGAAAACCCTTTTATTTTCTGCCAGATGCTTCATGAATAGGTCCTAAATATTACATAGACAGTAGCTATCACTTCCAAACAAAAATTCCTGGGTGTCTGCTAAGCTGCAAAGCATATGAAGACCTATTGTCTGGCAAAGGGTCATGGTTAAATTTGCACAGACTTTTTAAAATAGATATTTCAGATTCTACATGTGATTTAGAGGCATTTGCACACCCTGCTGTGCATGAATATGATACCATCTTCTGAGTAGGATTATTTCATGAAATGTATATGGGATTTAGCTACAGTAACTTTTACTGGGCAGCTTAGAATGGCCAGCAAAGTACTAGAATTTACTGCAGCACAGCTTGCGCTGTCAGGCCGGGGGTTGGTGTTTATGATTTCTGCAGAAGCAGAAATAAACAACTTCTCCTTAATGGCCTTCTTTATGTGTAGGCAGCAGTGTTCCTATCTGGTCTCACAACAGTAGCTGGTGTTGCAGTCTGTCCCATTTCATGTGGAACCAATGTCTGAAAATTTGCATTTCTGCTTTTCTGAGTTTTCAGGGGCAATAGCCAGAAATGGGGAAATAGACTGCAAATGTTTGAATGGGTAGCATTCCACTCTACTGTTTTCAATGCTATAAATACATTGTGGATAGAATGACTCAATTTTAAGACCCTGACGGAGAGAAGAGAAGGAAATGACTGGATTTATTTTCAGATTGTACACTGTCAATAAACTCTGTAAGAATACTCATCAAAAAAAATAAATGATTTTTTTTTTGAGAGGCCTGTTTCCTTCTACGTATGTGATAGAGTTAAGTCACCATTCGACATGCATTTTAAGGTGTATTTAAGCAATGTTCAGAATTATATGAGGCAAAAGCATAAGCATATGAATATGTTAGATAGATTTTCTTATTTAGGCAAAAATAAAAAAGTAATTATCTAAAACTTTCCTGATGTAACAACAGTTTTTAAAGTTCTAAAGAATGTTGACATACATTGTATAAAGGAGTAGGCAGAAAATACGTTTTAAAAAAACGAGACAACCGTTTCATGCCAAAGAAAAACAATTCCTTTGCCAAACTACACATTGTTAACTTAAAATGTGTTCCATGTGGAAATAGGAAGACTGATTTTAAGGAAAGGCCAGTGATCTAAAGTCAACTGGCTCCATGCCTGTCAACTACACATTTTGGCTTCTAGTTTTACAGCTAGAATTGGAAATATTTATTTCCTCTATTTAAAACTAGTTCTTTTCCTTTGCCTAGTAAACCAATGAATTTGCCTGTAAACATGCATATAGGAAAAAAAAAAAAAAGACTTCCAGGCAATACACCAGGGGAGAGTAATTTAAAATCTCTTGTAGGCAGCATATTATAGGTTGGAAAGATTGCATTTTATTCTGTTCTCATTTTGTCCAGCCCTTTTGCCAGCATTTTTGTATACTCATCACATTTTCTGGAAAGAAATTAAATTACCGAAGCTTTCCTCTCTTGAATTTCAAAGCTTATGACCACAAGACAGGCACATATTTGGAAGACTTATATCTCTACTGATGATAATATTTACCTATCACCACTGTTTAGAATTATTAACATCAACAAGCCTTCTGATAGCTGGATCCTGGGTTCTTTGAAGTAGTCATTATATTCTGTTCTTATGCAGGTCACAGATGAATCCCAAAAGGCAGCACGAATCCACAGCGATGAGCAGTCATTGGAAAGTCCTTGCATAGGGAGAGTCTTGATAATTCTTTTAAAAGATGTTCTCTGATACTTATCTGCTTGTCATACCTACCTCACATTGGGTCTTTTAATTTTTTCATACATTTTCCAGCTTTTGATCTTTGTTATTAAAAACATAAAAAAATGATTAATAAAAAAGGCTTTTTAAATTTAGTTTAATATAACATTCAGTGGTGGAGCTAGAACTTGAACTAAATGCAGAGTTGTAGCATTTATTTCAGTTTCATTCTCTGAAAGGCAAATCCAGAGGTTTTCGGTAGCCAAATTTTAGTAAATCTGAGTGGGCAAGAGCTATTTATTACAATTCTGAAAGCATAAAACTCCTCATTTTCACACATACCCCTTTGCTGGAATACCCAAGTTTTATTTATGATTTTGGATTTTATTTCACAGCATTCCAGTTTAGTTTAGCATGATGTATTTAATAACCATGTCGACTGTCTTAATTACCCTATAAAGCAGGGTTCCATTGGCATTTGACCCTCCATGGCATTCCAGAGAAACTGCAGGACCATGATAATTACTAACTGCCTGTGAGAAAATTAAACAAAAAGGCCCAACTTTTAAACCACCATTTTAAACGACCTATTACATCTCAGGAATAAATCATTGATGAAATAGCCTGCTTAACAGGAAAATAGCTATTCCATAGCAAAGAATTTCCCCTTGCATGATCATGAAGCGAATATTAAGTATTCTTCAGCTCAAAAGGTTAGATTTTATGCCCATCTAATGCCTTTTAATGACACATTTTTGTGTAATTTTACTGTAATCAAAGTCTTTTCCAATAGAGGTTACTGACTGGATATTTTGTCAGTCTTAAACATTTTGCTATCCATAGAATATTAAATGCACTAAGATATGGCCAGAGGCAGAAAATCTCTTTATCATTGGAGAAAATCTAAATTAAGAAAAATATAAATAGTCTTATATTCTTTGATTAGCCTAGACTTTTGCTATATATATTTTATAAAATGACCAAAATAATCAATCACTGTGTGATAAAATTGATTTGCTAAAGGCTGCCATAGTCCAAACTAAGGACCAACTTTGAAGGTCTAAATATCAGAATTAATTTGAGAGTGGTACCCATATGTTATAACTAATAATCTTATGTCTTTATGCTCATTTCTGTTATGTAGTTCTAGCAGTTTGGAGTTTCACAAACATAAAGCTTAAATTCTGTACCCCAGACATTTCCCACTGATAAATATTTGTTTTGTGAAAATTGATACTTTTACATACATTTCTTATTATGGTTCCCAGTGTGAAACTAGAGCTATACTAGATAACACTCTTCTGATCTCACTGTAATCCAATGATTAGTGCCATTACTTTAAAACATTTTTAAGAAATACAATTCAAGAAATACAATTCAAATAAGGACATATAAAAATGGTGTACTTCTCTTCTTTTTCTGCAATCATCATTACTCTCTTGCAAAAAGCAAGACAAATACATGTGTCCGAGGTCACGTGAAGTCTATCACCTAGTTTCTAACACTGGTCATCATTTTTTTACTATTGGCAAATTACCTGCGGTCCTGGAAAACTAGTGAACAGGTATTAGAAATAACTGGGTGAACAATTATGCTGTTTGAGCAAGGATCTATAGAACAAAAGAGAAGTACAAGATTGATTATTAGGTTTTCTAGGATCTCATACTCATTCTGCTACTCACCAGCTGTGTATTTTTCAATAGTTTAGTAAACTTCCCTGAGTTTTATATTTTCATTTGTAAAATAAAAAAAATTGGTATTTATTTTTAAAGGTTTGGGGAGGAATAACTAAGATAATGTATCTAAGATGTGTCCTCTAATGCTGGACTTACACTAAATTACTCGATTTTTGTTGGTTTTGATGGTTTGGACTGCTTCCAACTAAATTCATAGTAAATTCATTAATGATTTGCTCAGCATTTTCTTATTGAAACCATCTCAAAAGCTTCAAGGTATAACATTGAAAAGTGATAGTGAGTTATTAAGAAGTGACTGGTCAAGAAACCTTAATTTATTTCTTGGACTCCTCATGCCACATATATTAAAATGACCACTGATGTCAGTTTCTATTAGAACATTCTTTACTTCCTCTCAAATTTTCTGTCCCCACCATATATTTCCTTAGATATTTTTACTCTGCTTTCTAAATTTTATGATATTTAATTGACGTTAGTTTAAAACACTGTATATTACTGAGGGGTGTAGGTTCACACCTCTTCAGATCTTTAACTATCACATCCACCACCATGGCACTCATAAGCCTTCATCATAATCCACTAGCCCCCTTTACCCCTTTCTTCCCATCCCACACTTACCCCCTTTTTGTATCCTCTACACTGTATTCATATTTGTAGAGTTTGTTTTGGTTTAGTTTTGTCTGTTTCTAGTGACTTTTAGCATACCTGAAGAAGACTGGAGTCTTAAAATAATTTCATTTGAATAGCTATTAAAAATTTTTTAAAAATTTAAGGAAAGCTAAAAAAGTTTTTAAAAGATTTTTTTTTTTTACAATAAAGGATTTCATCCCTCAGCTGCAGTCACCATAGATTCCGACCATCAAAATGCTCATCTTCTATCACTCTCCACCATGTCCTCTCCTCTGTTTTACAATCTCCATTCTCCCCTCCTGTACCAGATCTATGGCCTGGTTTCAAAGTTTAGTCTTACAGTTTGTCTTTGTGTGAGCCTATTTTTAGTTTTTCTGGATTCTACAAATAAACCATGTGGTATTTATCTTTCTCCTTCTGGCTCACATCGTTTAGAATAATCCCTTCCAACTCCTTCCATGTTGCTGTAAATGCATGTTTACCTTTTTGACCACTAAGTCATATTCCATTGTGCATATGTACCATATAATTTTAAAATACTATGAAAAAAGAAAATAAGGAAAAAATATAGTTTCTTGAGATAGAGCTTTCAATTCTTGCTGCAGTTAACTCTTATCAAAGTTTGATTTGTATTATATTTAAGCCCCAAAGACTTGTGGCTACTGCATCTTGTCTGGGGCTATCCTTCTGGATGCCTATTGAAGAGAACAATTCATCTTCCACCAAAGAAGTGTTTTTTTTTTGACAAGTTAACTTCCAGTCCATAGGCTTAATGCTACACATTAACCTTGCCATCTACTTATGACTTCACAATTGAAATCAAGATTTGGCTCAGAAACAACCTCTTCTTAATAGAATGGCATCAGAGATTATCTCACTTTTCAGGTTAGACCTGCAGGGAATAGGTAGGTCAATGAAAGCACCATAATCCAATATTACACTTACTATAATTTAAGTGAAATTGCATTTCTTATGAAAAGTCTGTATTTTGGTCTTGGTATAAAATTACCCAGGTGAAGTTGTATAACCCCGATCCATCAACTCCCTAAATCCATTTTTAATTAAGTTTCTCTCAGAAGATTACCTCATTGACCCTCTAGTATAGCCACTCCTTCCTCCTGTCTGGATTCTGAAGGTATTTATGAATATAGAGGGAATGACAACTTGGGGGGAGGATTGTAAATTTATTTTTAGTTAAATCAAAATAAAGTTTATAATTTAACTCAAAGTTGAATGCACTCAACAAATCATATAAGGTCAGTAGTAGCTGAGATAGTTCCAAAATAAATCAAATCTATTTCATATCACACATTGATATCATATTATACATTTAAACTCATCAATACCTCAAAGTTTTATAAGATAATATCTTTTATTTTCTTAATATTTAGTGCATTAATAATAAACACATGTTATCAGATCATAAATTATTTGAAAATATTTTGATAAGCTTGTAAGTATGAGGCATTTTTTCCCAGTTCTATGTTACATTTTATGAATTTAAGTGCATTATTTTTAAATGAGATTTTTAGACTTCCACAGACTGCCAAAGGGGTCTAAGTTTGAGAACATGCTTTTGACATCATCTTTTTTCCACTTTTAATCATTTATAGTGGCAATGAACTTTCATATTTACAAATAATATTACTTTCTCGATTTATCAATTTCATTTATCTTTAAAGGATGTTTTCCATTTTTATTGCTGTAACAGCATTATAATGCTATGTTTCAAATATTCATTATAAAACTCAACATGCATATATACAATTTTAGTTTCTCTATTAAAAGGATGTTAAATTGACCCCTTTTACCCAACTGACCCACCCTTCCTCCCCCTTTCTGTAGACTTGCTTCACTAAATATAATATTCTCTAGGTGTATCTATGTTGTTGTATAAGGCAAAATTTTATATTTTTAATAGGTGAATAATGTTCCATTATGCACACACAATGTATAATGTATATATACATAATGTATATTAATGCATATATTAATGTATATTATATATATAATATACATAATGTATATATATGCATGATATATATACATAAAATATAATGAATCATTGATAGTCAGTTCTAATACTTTCATGTAACTTGAGGATAGCTCTTTCCATTGGAACTGATGACAAAAAATGATCCTAGTTGTACTAGGACCTTTTTAATAGAATGTTGAGCATAAATTTGAAAGAACCAAATCCTGGTGAGATACACACACACACACACACACACACATATATATATAAAGAAGATATCATGTGTGCATGTGTATATATATACACACATGACATCTTCTTTATTCAGTCTACTGAAATCACCTTTAACCAAAAACTATTAAAATTCTAGTAGAATATTCTGCTTTCTTCATCAATCAAGAGAGAGACAAGTAACTCAAGCTGAATGTGTTTACTCCACTTCTCAGCCTACTCTTCACTTTTCAGCCTACTCTTCACTTCTCAGCCTAGACAACAAAATACACCCCACCCTCCCTTTTTAGGTAAAGCTGTAATGATATGCATTCAAGAAAGCTTGTATGAAGAAAGCTCAAGGGTAGAAGTATAAAACTAATAAACAAGGTAATTAATAAGACTAATAAACAAGGTCTTTCTCCATTCTCATTCTACTCTATGTATAAAACTGACCTTAAGTTGGAGCAGTGAGAATGTGATTCATGACTCAGTTGCACGGCAGATTTCATGGTACTGATCAGGTTCAATATAAAATATAACCAGGATCATTGAGAGTCAATTCCAATACTTTCATGTAACTTGAGCCTAGCTCTTTCCATTGGGACTGATGACAAGAAGTGATCCTGGTTGCACCTTTTCAATAGAATGCTGAGCAGAAACTTTGAAAGGAACCAAATCCTGGTAATATCATTTGAGCTCCTGCCTCTTATTATCCCAAAGATCGATCCTTATGCACTCAGCAGTCTTCCTCTAGATTTGCAATTGTGTGAAACAAAAAATAGCCTTCACATTTTTATAGCTTAAGTCACTTTGAATTTGCTTTCTGTCTACTGGAACCAAAATTATCCTGCATAATATACCCCTCCCTGCCTTACCCAAATCAGGCCAAAATAATCTAAAATGCTTTTGCTAAATATCAGTCAGGGTCCAGTTGTGAGTCTGGTGTATCATCCATTTCCAAGAACATGTGAAGTTAGTAATCACTAGATTAGTAAACTGCTCTCTGTGAACAAGGATAATTTGAAAATATTTCTTGCTGCTTTCCTTGAGTTTTAAATCTGCATGTTTCAAGGGATCATACTGAATAGTGATCCCAGATTTCTTGGTGGCCAGATCTAGGCACTAGTTTCACTGTCCCTCTCCCCCACCATCTTAGGGAGGTACAAAATATGATATGGACGATTGGCAATCAAACCTAGTGCTTTTATGAAACTTGAGAACAGATATCTTTCCACTGGGACTGTTGGCAACAAGAAGTAATACTGCAGGCACTGGGGGGAGGGAGAGAGATGTACTTCAAGCATTCATATTCCAGCAAGGAGAAACAGTTCATGATTTTCCTTTCATTATGCAATACAATTCAAATGACACAGTACAGTATCTCAACCACCTGTCCTCAGTACTTGCAAAGTGTAATTTTGCTATTTTTTTAATAACATGGTGATGAGAGAACTATGGGGACTCAAATAAGTAAGAAACAAAATTAATTAATTAAAAAAAAACCAAAGTGTACTTTCCTTTTCACAGTTTCCCTTATTTTGAATGAATAAATGAGTGATGAAAATCAGATCTTTTTGAGTTGGACTTGAACTTGGGATTGATCTTCTGAACCCACACAGCTACTACTTTGCCCATTTACCTTTGCTCTTGTTGCTTCTTATGCACGTTCCTCTTTCTCAGACTCAGTACCTTTTGGTTCTCAGTTACCAGGCTTATAGCCAGGGTAAGCTGGCACCTAGGGCACACCTCAACACTCAGCTAGGGAATAGAGATCAGAGATAGGAAAAAGGCTATAATGGGAAATAAACTTAGAGAATACAACATTTTAAAAATGTTCCAGTTTCTACTGTCCTCAGACACTCAGTTGTTCAGTTTAGTCTTAGAGCACACTGCATCTGAATTATCCATACCTTCACCAGCAATGGCCTGCACACCTTTTCTGCATTTACTTTCCTTGTTCTTGAGTTCTCTTTGAGCAAAGGATGCCATCATTATACAATCCTACAAAAACAGCTTTATTCCTTGAAGACCAAAGGAGCTGAGTTTTCATAGTCCCTACTTGCTTTCTACCACCTCAGATACCATGATGTGTAGACTGAGAATTTCTTCTGTTTCAACTTATCATCACCTTGAAAACCTTTAAGTGTTCATAAGCCCTCATGTACCTTTTATGCCTTCCCTGATTCTGTGTATAACCAAGATATTCCAGATTTCTTCAGCATATGGGTTAAAAAAGGACATACACTATTAAATGAAACAATATTACTATTATCAATATAATTAGAATCCAAAGAGAAAAACTGGCTTTGGGAAATCAAAAAAATGTGCAGAATATTAAAAATGTTACAGTAGAATCTAAGCTAATCGAGGAGTTCAGAAAGACTCATCAGATAATGTAATGGAAGATGAGTACTTAGTTAAGCAATGAAGTTAGAGAAAGACTTTCCAAACACATTAAAAAGAATATTCAATAGTGACAAGACAAGATTTAGTGACAAGACAAGTATTAGTGTGACTACAGCTTAAAAAGGCAAGAGAGAGCATAGCCCTGAGGGAGACCAGGGAGGTGGGGAGGAGCTGACTTTTGGAAAGGCTGGTAAGCCATGTTAAGAATGTTTTTAATTAAAGTAGACTTGAGGAAAACTATACAGATTTGGAACAGATGCTGTGGGAAATGGGAAATAGCTGTCGAGAGATGAGTAAAAGGACTGCCAGTGTTTGTGAAAACCCAGCTGAGGTTGGACATCATGACAATATAATGAAAACAATCAGCACAACTATTTAATTTTTTTCCAACAACATTTAGCATCCTGGAAATAGACACGTTGTATATAGGCAACTAGGTTACATCAGAATAAGGAGTTGGTTTGGTATGTGCAAATTCATGAAGGGAAAACAAATGAAGGGTGTTGATGTCACAGTGGTATAAGATTGACTACAAGATCCAGGTCACACAAGTAAGGAATATTTAGAAAAGTATACACCATAATGAGAAGAAACAACCTCGGGAGCCCTAACTGCTTTGCTTGCGTCTTGGCTCCACCATTTAGAATTTCTGTGATCATAAGAAAGTTGCTTCAATGCTAGACCTGAAAAAGAAAGAGAATTTTGGTATTTTTCACCATATATTTTTGAGACAAATATGTTGAAATCTATGTAGTATTTAGCTCAATTCCTGGCACATAGTAGATACTCAGCAAATGTTATTTTACAAAAACAAGGGCAAAGTAGGGATATGAAGAGCCTAAGAGATCTGGAGGTCATTGGAGAAGTTGAAACTCCTACTTATCAGGATGGAGGAAATCAAAGAGGTAAAAGAATTCAACAGAAAGTTGGCTACTGACTTGCTGAGAGTGGAAATGAAAGTCATTCAAATGGTGGAAATCCAGAAGACACAAAAATAACCAGTTTTATAGACCATCAGTTTATGATGCACTGTTAGGAGTCACGTGTGGAATGAAGAAGAAATTGAGATGGAAGAGATGGATAGCGATCTGTGAGGCTAGCCCACAAAACGGGGATCCTGGGAAGCATGTCCAGCTCTGACTTTAATAATGAAGTCAAGATGCCACTTGACTACCCCAGCCAGGAATATTACAATGATGTAATGAGGCAGTAGCAAAGCGTACATGACATGCAGCAGGCAGGATGAAGGGATGGGCGATAAGAGAATTTACCTTTGAGGGCAACAGTCATTACTAACAGGTCACATGTCTTTTGGGACATTCAAAGAGGTTAGGAAGCTGGGTTACAGGTGAGAGATGTGCTATCAACCACCCTCTTTGCCAGAGGGGGCTAGAAAGACAGGAGGTCTTATCTGAAGCACCATCTTTCAACCTGCCTCCACGTTCCACAATGCACAATGATGACAAAATGATGATAAAGAAAACTGTTACTAATTGGTCAAATGCATGTTGTGGAGTCAGAGGTACATGTTTCACAAGGTCAATAGGTGTGAGCTCCCTTAGTTATTGCCATTACCTTCTCTGATTCTGTTCTCCAACTCTTCTGAGTCTTTCCTTGAGATGACTCTTACTATTTCTGCTTCTGTGATAAAACTTCGATCCTTGTCTCATTTTCATCTTTGGGAATCCAAGCTTTAGTCAAAGAATCCTGATTGGTATCTAAGTTTAAAGCATAATCTGACAGTGGAATTCTTGGATTCTTTGAATAAAGCTTGGATTTCCAAAATGCCCTTTTATTAATTATATTTCACCCTCTTAATCATGACTTGCCTTAATTTATTCATATATGCTTATTAGAATCATGGTCATTGACTTTTCTGTAATCAGTGATATTCAGTTTTCTCCTTTTTGTTGACAGATCCCCTTTTTGACTTTAATTATCCAATTCTGTCCATTTCTTAAAACCACTACTCCTTTAGTTTATTGTTATACTCTATCAGTTTCCACAGAATAAGCTTAATGCATTGTCCTATACTTACCAAGGACATTTCTTTCAATTCTCATTCATTCAACTATCAATTTTAAACAGACAATCTCTTAAGAGGTATTCCATTTTTAACCTGGTTCCCAAATTCTAGTCTGCATCCTGCTAACTCATCAAAACTAAAGTGAATTTATATTTGGTATTATTTCTTCAGTGCTGTAGAGTTTACAAATGATTCTCCCATAACTTTTCTTTAGGTCATTAACAAATTTATTTGCTTACAGATAATTTACTAATTAGTACCTTCACTTATTTAGATTCTAGAAGTTTCTATTTTATCCACTGCAACATACTGGTTCATTTTTTTTTCTTAGTGCAGTGCCATCCTAGCTCACATAGGAACTTTTGTCATCAATTTTTGTCTCTTCTCCCCTGGACCTCCAATCTCAATTTCCTCCCTGGCTTCTTTTCTTCAACCAAATAACGTGATTACCAAACACTTCCTTGTCTAAAAATGACCTCCTGTCAGTCTTGACACCCCAATGTCTCATTTCTCTGCACTTGCTTTTCTCATTTCACTACAGTTAATTATCTCACTACTTTCAAACTTCCAAACCTACCACACTAGCAACTCTTAAAAGTCACTGAACTGCAGTGTAGTGCCTAAAAATATGAATTTTTCTATTTTGAAACTTAGCTACACTTTCCAGATTAATGAAAGAGAAATAGTTTAATCTTTACCCTCAAATCCTTTAAGCCAAGTTCCAAACTCTTCCAATTCTTGCTACAATTCAAATTCAAAGGGAAAACAAACAACTTCATGCTCTGTTTTTGAGCTTCTAAAACTCAATTGCTGAAGGCACTGGGGCAATAGAAGATTTCCTAGGATAATTTTCATGATATGAGATTATCACCTCAGGTATAGATTTTAGAACTTCTCTCCTATAAGGTGTTATCTTTTAATTGCAAACACCAATAATCTTCTCAAATTTTATCTTATTTACTTCTCTGCAGTAGTTCGCACACTTGACTGCACTTCTTAACATGCTTTTCCCCATATAAAACATCATCTTTTCATGTTTCTACCCCTGCAATTACCCCTATTAAGTTTATTTGACTCTCACTCCTATTATTTTTGCCTTAAAATTAATTTCTGGAGCTTTATCCTCAAGCTCTTCCTATTAGACATAATCTCTCTGGGTTCCTGCAACTTGCTCACATTCTTCAGGCTCATACATTTCACCTGCCTAGCAGGCATATCCACCTGAATATACTGAGAGTATACTGAATATATTGAGAGGCAACGCAAACAAAATATGTGCATATTTCAACAACTCAAATTTGTTCCTTCTCGCATTCAAAGAGAAGAGTGCCACTTCTTATATAAAGGTAGTAGTGTGGTTTTCTTTCTATCTAAAATAGTACTGTCACCTTCTCACAGTCACTTCAACTAATGTTATTATTTCTTACTCATATATCAAATATTTCAGAGTTTTATCTGTTCCACATTTTGGATATCACAAAATCATATTTCCACAGCATGATTGTTATTCAATCTATTATTAGACTTTCCCCCCATACTTATTCTGAATTAGTTGGCACCAGCAAAATTATTTTAACAACCTCCAAAATCTCAGTTTATTTTCAGCTCAAGTTATACGCCCATTATGGGATAACTCTGACTCCTCATTCTGGGACTCACTACTACTGATGTTGAAAAACAGCAAAATGACAAAACTACACAGGTATATAAAGTTTTGCACAGAAGTAGTTAATGTTCCCTTCACTCACATTTCCTTGGCTAAAGAAAATCAAAAGGTCAAATTTTTCATCAATGAGTCAGGAACTACAATTTTCCCTCAGGGACAGACTCAGAAGGGATACGTTTAGTAGACATATAACCACTATGGAAAGGGGAGTGAATATTTTGAAAACAAGCTATAACGTACGTTACACTCTAAAAGATGTATTGGTTCCATTCTTTATTCATTTGCATTTTTACCTACTGTTTAAGGTAACCTATCCACACTTAGGTCTTCAACAATCATTTTCACATTGATGACAATCAGATCTAGATCTCTAGGTCAGATACCTCATCCAACCTTCATACTTCTATTCCAAATACTATTAGCATGGTCTATGTAGACAGTGCTACATAAAATTTAAGTAAATTTCAAATTGAATCTACATTCTTTCTCTAAATCTGTTTTACATTTGCTCTTAGATGTCTTATTTTTAATCAGCATTATATTAAAAAACATGCTGCATAATATTTTAATTGCATTATTTATTAAACTGTACCTTGCCCCTGCTGCAATATAGTGAGCTCCTTAGAACCCTTTTTTTTGTTTGTTTGTTTTTTGTTTTTTGTTTTCTGGAGACTAGGCCCTGCTGTTTTTGCCCATGGAACTGCAGGCTCACGTTGCCCGGGGTACCACAGACTCAAGCAATCTCCAGCCTCAGCTTCCCAGGTAGCTGGGATTATAGGTGTGCGTCACCACATCCAGATATTTTTTGGGGACTAGGTTTTGCTACGTGCCCCTGACAGGACTCAAACTGTGATCCCTGGCGCAGGCTGTGGCTTCCTAGACTGCCACCTACAAGCATGCGCCACCATACCTGGCCAGGACCCTGTTTTTATTTCTTGATTCCCAGTGTCCAGACTTACATCTACTTGTAACAGGTGATAAGTAAATTCTTCTTTGCTGAATGCGTGAATGATGTGAGTGCCTTTCTCAATGGCATGTTACTAGATGCTCTCCTTCAAGTCCATTCTATATAATGTTATGCTATTTTATTTTTTACTGAACAGCAACACACTGAATGACATCCTGGTGTCAGTCTTATAAAGAACAGACTCATTAGTATGGTGTAGTTTCCACCTCTATATTAATAAATTTTACCTTTTGGCTTGATTTTTCACCATTTCCATCCTCTTTCTTATCCCCTATCCATCTAGTAGTAGACCTGAGTATATTGTTTCTCTGTATCTTTTTTTCCCTTTTATTAAAATTATAGATTCCCCAATCTCACCATCTCTAATTTTTTTCTTCTGTCCAAATTGTGAGTACTTTTCAAAGTCAAATGTCAAGTCATGACAAAAATATTTCTCCTGTGTGAGTTTCCTTATAAACCTGACAAAATTTCTCATGTTTATTGCATTGTTTTATTAACAATTTCACCTATTTTAAGATTTGTTCCATAGTATTGCAGCTATTTAGTTGCAGTTTTCTAACAATGGTGAGTAAGATCCTTGATTTTGGGACAAGAAGTCATATTCATCTTTACTATTGACCACATTGAGATTAATCAACCTGGAAAATAAATATCTAAGTGGTACAAAGTCAGATACTTGTAGTCACATATTGAATTTATTTTTTGAAGTACATCTGTTAGCAACATTTATAGAATTGCATATCATAGTAATTTAAAAGCCAACCAACCACTGGGCAAAGATTACAGCTATTTATTAAATATTAAATTATTAATTTATTGTTTAATAATCATATAAATAAAAGCTAACATTTGTTGAACATGTGACTTAGACTTGTGGCAAGTAATTTACATATTAAATATCCCATTTCTCTTATTGGTTTTGTCAAATGAACACAAATATTATTCTCATTTGTTATGAGTTGAAGCTGCAGATTGTAGAGGTTATATAATTTTCCCAGGGTTATTAACTAATAAAGAGCAGGAGCAGGGCTCTTATCCCTAATTTGACCTACAAGATAATAAAACCCCCATTACCTTTTCTTCCTTTTTTTTTTTTCTACAATACAATATAGTGATTTTTGAGATATTTATTAGGTGTTCTTACCTACCAAAAATGCATTTTAAACCAACTATCAACTTTGAAACTTTTTAAAAAGCGGTTTTGGTTCTTTTTAAATTTTTTAAAATATATTTTATTTGTAATTTGCTCTTTCATTTTAAGTAAGTTAGATAGTTTTAACTTTAACTAGTTAATCCACGACTAACACAAGAGTCACACAAGTTTCTCTGGTAGAAAAGGCAAGGATTTTGCAACTCACATGTCTGAATTCCAGTCCAGCTCAGCACTTACAAACTGGTTTGTCTCAAGTAAGACTTTCCTTTAGGATTTCACATCTGTAAAATGAGAGCTCTTATCCAGATTCTTGAGGGGCACAGAGCAGGCTTTCAACATTGTCAAGTGTTTTTATAGATTAAGTAATTAACCAATGGGTTGGAGGCAGAAATACTAAAGTAGCACTTTCTTCAAAACTGAAGCTAACTTGTTGGTTCACAGCTTTATTATAATTATTATTATTTTGCTTCTCTGCTTAAATCAAGGTAAGGGATTTCTGGCTCTTTTTCTGGTTTTGGTAAGTTAGTCACTTTTTCATTTAAACAAAATTAATCAAGAGATGATGAGTCCATACTTTTAAAATGGTAGGGTGCCAGTGCCAGAGACTGGGACCTGCCATCTGAACATGCTCCTCACTAGCTCTTTCTTGCTTTCCACTTGGCTTTTTGCCCTTCTTTCCCATGTGTTGGCTGTTCTCATTTCCAGATCAGAGTTGACCTTTTTTGTAAGGTTAAAAAAAGCGTTAAAAGCCTCTGCCTTTTTACTGTCATATATTATTAGCTTTCTCATCCCATCAAATAAAAGAACTGCATTCTCTTTTACCCAGCTCTTGTGACTGATATATTTAAAAGGCTTTTTTTCTCCACCTTTTCTTACAGTTCACACAAAAATGTAACATCATGAATTGATTTAACAAATGTAGTAAAATATCCCTCTACCTCTAAATAGAATTTCTTTCCCCAATAAAATTAAAAATTAATACTGAGTTGCTTTGAGTAAATTGCCTAAAAAACAAGCCAACATAATCACAAAATTAGGACAGGATATTTTCATTGTTAAGTACATACAGTTTAATGCACTGAGTGTTAGACACTTGGGGAAATAGATATGAACATCACTGTATAATCCAATTTTGAAAATTTTTGTTTTGAATCATTATAAAATCATATTCAATTTTAACAAATAATACAGAAATATCCCGTATACTCTTTATCTCATTTTCCACAAATAATTTAAGGAAAGTAACTTCTATTTGTCTGCACTACTTCATAGTTCTCTGATAGGCCCATTCCTTCAATGTTAATATAGTTTTTGTCTTCTCAGCATTTACATACTCACAAATATTAGTTTCTTTATCCTCTGAGAGAATTCTCATAAAAATAATATTAAAATCTCTCAATATAAAAATACCAGATTTATTTCCTATAAATGCCTTCTTAGAGTATGTGAAATAATTACAGCATTCAAATATAAAGTACTTTATCCACTCTAAAATATGTTACTTATTATGCAAATCATACAGAAAACTTCTCAAGTATCATTGTATTGAAATTGATATTTATGCTGTAGTTTGTTATGTGCATGTGTTTGCATGTGTGTGTGTGCTGACTTTTAATTTGTAGATCATAAATTGAGTGAGCACTTTCTGCTGTTTTTATTTTGATATTTATTTTATTGAATTTTCTAAAGGATTAGAACTCTTTGGAAAAATTTCAATTCTGGTAGACAATCAAGCTGAATGAAAACACTTTTACAATAGAAGGGTTTAAAATATCTCTTCAGACTTGGACAGTGTTTTCTGTGATCTAATCATAAAACTAAATTATCATGGTGACAGTGTTTCATATCTGGTTCCTCTGAGTCTCTTTAAATTAATTCAACACCATTACAATTCTGAGAAGCTAGAGGCTGTGACTTAGAGTCCAATTAAAAACATAACATAATTTAACTATTGATAAAAAGATAATCTTAGAAAGTTCATTTTCATGGGAATTATTAAAAACTTGATATATTTCACATGGGAATAACAATTTTATTTCACCTCAGGTAAGGAAAGGGAATAAATTCAATTGTAAGTACAACTAAAACAATTGCCTCAAAAATATGATTTTGAATACTTACATCAGTGTATTAGATGATTGAGAGAAATATTTCAACCTCTGATACCTAAATTTCAAGTGGAAGGATTGCTATGCCTCAAAATTAACATAGTCACTGGATTTATCTATCATTTAACCAGTTATAGCGTGTTCCAGAAGGAATTCCAATAGGTACATGACAAAATGCCCAGACAGACAGTTGGAAGCAGAGGAAGACACAATGAAGCAAGATTCTAAACAATGGTTGACAGTATTGTTGGAGGTCCTATATGAAAATGGGACACAGAATAAAACAATGTCATTGATGACATACCATTGCTGTAATTCTTTCTGTACGATGGGCAGATACAGAATCCTGCTGGGTCATAGACACTGATGTATTTTCAGTGGACTTTAGCTCCTGATCCTCATATCCTAATTATATACCTTAGGATAAATGCCTGAGAGAATACTGTAGAATCCCTAAATGTTGTTCCAATGTGCTTGGTTTAATGTACCAGGTAAAGTAGCTAAAACAATAAAATACTTTTCTACCTCAAATTAGGATTGATTTGAAAACTGTAGAACATCTAACTTTGAGAGAAAATAGACTTACTAGTGGGACACAGGATTTGGTGAAAATGATAAATAGTGAGGTGTATACTGATATTCAGGGTTTATTATGAGAATCCAATGAGAATCCAATCCACATTTTTAAGACTGTTTCATCAATTATGGACTATTATTTTCATGAGAGTTTATTGATACCAACTGCATGAATACTTCCACTATCTATAGTCACTTAAGTAATTATAGTCAATTTAATAAGCAAAGCTGTGCACATGATTGTCAAATTTATATATGCCATTTAAATTTGATATCATCCCTCTTCCCTTCTTATATTAATCAGATCTGCACATGGTCTGTAGCCATTAACAGCTTTTCACAACTTGTAAAGTTATGAGTGCTTTGCAGTGCTCTAAATATTTCTCTTACGGTTTTGCTAATCTTTCTGGAATTTTTCCCCAACACTACTCTTAATTCTTTAACACTCTTTTTTTTTTTTTGCATGACACTTTGTAACTTCTGTAACACCAAGCTGCTGCCTGTTTTTGCTTCTATTTGAAAATTTGTCTTCTCTGAACCCTTCACTGCTCTGGCTGCTCTAAGGATTTTGAATGTCTGCCTGTGCATACCTCCACTCTGCTTTCTCTGGACTCTTGCTTCTTCTCTCACCATAAAAATTAATCCCATCCTCTCACTTTTCATGGTGTGGCTTTCACCTCTTAGTACAGTTTCCTGAACCTCAGGGAAAAATATAGCCTGGTGAATGAGATGGTTTTTTAATTCCTTTTCAAGGTTTGCATGAAAGGGAAAGTTACCTATTTGTTCAACAAGCAGGGATATGGCTGGGTTAAAGCAATGGTTCTTGTCCAGAACCCTTTGGGATCTAATTAGAATTATTATGAATCCTTAAGAAAGATGGTATAAACACATACACACACACACACACACACACACATATATATATATACACACATATTATTTCTCATATAATTGGAGGAGATATACTTCTGGAGTCATGTACAAAGCTACTGTCTTTGCAAATGGGACTTAATACTTCAGATTAAGACTTTATATATATAATATATATGCATTATATATAACAAAATATATCACATGACATATAATATATCATATATATAAATATAATGTAATATAGATAAATATTTTCTATGCTATATATAATATTGTATGATATAAAATACGTATACATATATAAAAGTATATGCCTTTTCTGGGAAGACCTGAGTACAAGTCCTGATTTTAACTGTGTGATTTTAAATTGAATGGTCCTTTTCTCAATTTTCTGAGATACTTAAGAGTAGAGGTTATTGGTAGTATCTTGGAATAAAGAAATCGACATTGTATCATTATTTAAAAATCATGGGTCCAATCATTTTCTGATAGAAACCTAATCCACATGAAAATAACAGAATTGGATATTTAGTGAAGCAAATTCAAATTATATAATAAATTGCTTTAAATTACCTTCTCCTTTATAAATTTTAACTGTGGAATTTTGCTAGTTTTCATTCATCACAACATCACGATACATATGTGTTGATTATGTCAACAGTACTCAGTTATGTAGGAGTTTTAAGTCCTTCTGGGCAAAATAATGAAAGATTTCTTATTTGAGACAAAAGCAGAGAATTTTTTCATCTAAAATATTGTTCCTTTACATTTTTTATTCTTCTTATAATTCCAAAGGGATGAGATGTTTTCCCCTATTTTAAAAATTAATAGTTATCTCAATAGACATTTTATTCTTAATTGAAGATTTTCAATAGATTGCTATTCAAACAGACTTGAATCTTACACATACAAAATATAATACCCATATTTAAAATTTCAGGTATCATTTCCTTTTCCAGTTTATTAAATTGGCATACAAAGTTTCACAAGGATAAAGCATTTCTTATATACATTGTAATATTTTATTACATGTATGAGATAAAAAGGCTAAAAGTCAACTAAATTAGTGTAGTTCAGATTTCAATAATCACAGTACTAGACACTGTTATATAAAGTTGTAAACACATAACTTACTGACCTGTAGAAGGAATATATGGAAGTTATTCATGAGTTCATTTTCATCTACACTGATATGTAACTATATCCTTCTGAATCAAAGGGGAAAGTAAAATTCCATCTTTATTATTTATGAATTGGTACATTCACTTTATTATTTAGTCACAAGCACCATTTATGACTGTTCCATAGGAACAGTCTTTGTGTTTGACCCAGGAAATATAAAGCAATGTATAACACATTGCTTCAAAGGGAAGATGGGTCCTGAACTCACATTTTAAGCAAAACTACACAGCAGTGACAAGTGTGCAAGTTCTATAGTACAAAAAACTAACTCTGAACTTAGCAAAACTACTAAACTCTTCAAAAGATCAACTTCCTCATCTATAAAATATGGGAATGGTACATAACTTGCAAGATTTGCAACAATCTTGTTGAATAGGGTAAAGAAGAAATAATTCCAGTGATGTATTAACAATGTAGTTGGCACATACTAATTGTTCAATAAGTAATTGCTTTAATTATTGCATCATCTCAACTCTATCACCTTAACTCCAGTAACTGAGAAAACCTCATGGTGACACTCTGAGAGTATATGGAACTTTTTTTCATTCCTGAGTAGCACTCAGGTATATGTAGAGATATGTTATTTAAATTTTTCTTCATAAATGGTATTTTAAATAAAAATATTTCAGTTAAATGATCCAATATTGGAAAAGCATCTCTTCAGGTATATCTTACTAGATATTTAAGGCAGATATATGAAATGACTCCATTTTTTTTTTTTGGCACCAGAGCTTAGGACTTTGAATTTGTTTCAAAGTTGGTGAAGCAAAAATCAAAACATTCTGCTTTCCTTTACACCCCACAACACAAAAAATAAAAACACTTATTTCTAGGGAAAAAAAGGTTTTGTAGATGGGAAGCAACGATACAAATTCAAAACTTACAGATACAGGTTAGTGCTCTTTAGAAAGTTTATATGAACATTCAGTCAAAACCAGCAGGGCAGCTCCCTTGAAATGCTATTGCTTCGGTTTTCCAATCAGACTATGCACCATCTTGGAATGTCCTCAGAAGGCTCTGTTGCTCAGGGAACAGAATGAAATCCCAGAGTCTTTCTCTCAAAGGGAATGGCAGTGAGAGAAGAAACTATTCAAACTTTGTCTTTCCTTGAGGCTTGTACTCTCCACCTCCTCTTCTGCCTCCTCAGAAGCCTCCCTGGCCTCCAAAGCTTCCTGACCTCGGCCACCAAATCCACTGCTTCAGCCTTCTCAGCCTTCTTGGCCACTACCTGGTGTCTGAAACCACCTTGTCCTCTGCCTCGACAGTCAAAGGTACCTTCACCTTTAGGCTTGGTCCAGTCCAAAGTGACTTTGCTTTCCATGAATCTCGCCATCTTTAATGGCCTCCTAGGCAGCTATGACCTCTTCCTCGTTGTTGAAGCCTACAAAACCAAACCCTTTGGAGAACCTGGTCTTGTCATCAGTGACTATCCTTAACCAGAACTATCAAAGGACTCCTTCGATTTGTCACCTGTCGTCTCCTTATAAAACCCTTTGATGAACAGTTTTGGAAGTCTGACTTCTCGCATTGGGTGATCCTGGAGCCCTCACAACCCCATTCTGATGGTTCTGCCCTCAATTTCCCTTTTATTACAGGAATTTAAAACTTCACTAGCATCTTCGAATGAAGCACACTCTATAAACACATACCTTTTAGATGAAATGCTTCATTTTGGTTCTGGGGCACTTTGATAAATGTCACCTTCTCAAATACTTCCTGGAGAGTTTCTTCTGTTGCCCGTAGGAAAGGTTGCTTAGAGTCATTGTTTTTTATTCACTGCTCCAAGTGCTCTTCTTTCCATCTCTGTGGTACTGGCTTCTCTCCCATGTAGTAGAGGGAAATGGACCTTCTATCTCTGTCCCCTGTTTTTTCTTCAAGGTTCTCTCTCCATCGGCTTCTGTCTTGAACGCAACATACGCAGACCCTGTACTCTTTCCATCTTTGCTGACTAATCTTATCTCCATAGCATCTTCAAACAGTTCTTTTAATTCATCCTGAGTAACTTTGTAAGACATATTTTTAGCCAAAAGTAGTCTTGCGTCTCGAGCTTTCTTATTGTCTTTTCCCTTAGGTTTTTTTTCTAGTTTGATTTCATTGCCAAAGATCTTTAAACCAGTGAGTTCCAAGGCCTTTTCCAGGTATTCAGCAGATCCAAAATCCACAAAACCAAACTTCCTAGACACAACAACTCTGACATCCACAACAGCAAGATCATTTTTAGCACAAATGTCACTAAGACCTGTTTCTAATTCCAGAGATTTGCTGAAGTTCAGGTTCCCAACAAAGAGACTGAAAACTAGTTGGTTCTGTACATTCTACTTTTCTTTTTTGCTTCTTGGCTTCAGGAACTGCTTTCTGTTTGGCCATTTCCTTCTTCAATTTGCCAAGTACTTCTTTGACTGCTTCTTCCTCCTCTTCCTCTTCCTCATCATTGTCGTCCTCCTCATTTTTCCTTGTCATCTTTGTAGTCATTCTCATCCTCATTATCGTTCTGCTCATCGTCATCTTCAACTATGCTCTTAGCCTTCACGGGAACAGCTTTTGAAGAAGCTTTCTTTCCTTTGACTGGTGCAGACTTTATGACTTCTTTCTCTTCCTCAGAGTTATCTTTGTCTTCATCATCCTCATTGTCCTCACATTGTCATCGTTGTCATCCTCCTCATCTTTGGAGGCTGGGGCAGCTGCTGCTTTGATTATGGCTGGCTCAAATTCATCCTCATCCTCCTCCTAATCTTTTTCACTATATTCCTAATCTTCCTCATTGCTTTCTTCCTTCTTGGCATTCTTGCCATTCTTTGCCACCTTGGCTGGAGTAACTGTTCCCTTCTTACCAGGGGTGGCTACCAATGCTTTGCCAGACATGTCCCCCTTCTTGCCAGGTGTTGCTACTGCTTTGGCTGGTTTAACTGTCTTTTTGGCAGGCATGGTCACCACCTTTTTGCCAGGAGTGACAACAGCTGTCTTAGCTGGTGTGACAATCACAACCATTTTTGCTGGGGAAACCATCACCTTCTTTGTTCTAGTTTGGGTGTTCTTCTTGCCTTTTTTTGAGGGATGACAACCTCTTCTCCACTGCTGTCATCATCTTCATCTTCTGACATTTCCTCATCTTCACTATCTTCTTCCACATCTTTTGGGAGAGGAGCCTTTTCCTTAGGGTCACTTTGATTTTTACCAGCCTTTGCAAGCTTCATCATGATGGTTGGTGGCTTAGATAAGCAGGGTGTATGACGGGCAAGTGGTGCAGATGGGCCCAGTATACAAAAGATATTGATGGCGGCCGCTGACTGAAGATCCCAGGGCACATATGTTTGGCTGCCAGGTAGAGCTCAAGATGCTCCCCTTGGTTTTGTTGAACTCCCACATTTATTTTTTAAAAAGTGCTATAAGGAGGAAGAATCCTGACGGCTCGAAGCTGAGCAGGCCTGGGAGAAGGACGAGCAACTTCGGAGCAAGCTGAGGAATAGGAGTGGCCGGAACAGGAGGAGATGGAGTGCATCCAGAGATAGATAGAAGAAGCATGTTTCAGGGAAGAAGCCCGGAAGGAACTGGAGAAACATGAGAGAAGAGCAGGAATGCATGGAGAGAAAGAAGCTACTTGGAGAGATTATGAAAAGAACCAGGAAAACAGAAACTACAAAGAAAAATGTTCATCAGAGAAATGGAGACATGGCCAAGGAATCTCTCACTGGAGGAACAGCAGTATCTGCATTTCCGGGCATGACAAACTCTCTAGGAAATAAATGGGGAAACAAACACCTGCCTACTTGAGATTAACTCACACCAATCAAACATTTCTACAGAGAAAAGTCCCAATTTGGAAAAGCAACCCAATGAAAATGGAGTATCTAATCAGAATGAAAATTTTGAAGAAACTATAACATTACCCATTGGAACTAAACCATCCAGATTAGATGTCACCAATAGTGAGAACCCAGAAATTCCTTTGAATTCAATTTTGGCCTTTGAAGAGGAAAGAATGCTTGGGCCTTTGCCTCAAGTAGATGGTGTTCAGACCCAGAGACAGCAGAAGTTATATAAGGATAAAATACAAAAATTAAAATAAAATCTACACAGATGTTTTGTTATCACAAACTATAAAATAAATCTGAAATTTTTTTACTTCTAGAAATCCATCTGTTTTTAGTATATGAAAGTACTGATTTATACACACACACGTATATTTGTGAACCAAGTAACCAAAAATCTCAAAAGTTATCTCACTAGCTGACACCTCATTTGTTTGATTAGGCATTAGTACAGCTATGTAGGAAAGACTGCATAGTTTTTGCAATTTTTCTTACTATTGACTTTCTAATGATGGTGAATGAAAACAAAATTTCGAAAACCTAAATTTTAAAATAAATTTTATTTCAGTTACTGACAAGCAGCAATAGATTCTAAGTGAAAAATCTTGTTTTCACCAAATAGTTGTTAAAAAAGCATGTTATTTTTTTATATCTTAATGAAATATCATTACAAAATATTGTTCCATGATCGATGTATATTATACTAGAACATGTAAAATGTAATTCCCTGTGTAGACCTTCATATCTAGCTGCTTTTGTCATATACTTTGTCTAATAAAACCAGAGTTCTGGAGTGCATTTAATAGACACAATTCCATTTTCTATACATGTAATATGATCCTTTAAAAACATTATTATTTAAGACCATGGTGCTTTTTCTCCTGCCACTGACTCTAAAGTTATTGGTAATTTCTTGAATGTTTCCATGACACCTGACAAATATGTCTAAGTATTTTCATAATGTCTATCAGTGATATCTAGGTGCTCTGAGAGAAGTATTAGACTATAAATGTAATGAATGAAGGAGAGTGCAAAGCTCATTTGTTTCTACAACTCTGTTGGAACTGTTCAAGTAGTTATGGGTTAGAGAAAACCGAATAGGGTCAGTGCTTTTAGTTTATAGAGCTATAATTGCCATTTGGCTAGGAAAGGAGAGAACTGTTACTTCACTGTTGTGATTGTATAACTTATAGAGTTTTAACATTTGTGAGTTTTATTATTGACTGTTTAAAATTTGATTTTTCAATTTTTGAAAGCTCTAGCATTTACTTAGTTCCAGTTCTACCTTAATATATATGGAATTTCCTCATGGAATGACAGGGTTGAAGTTATGATTTGAATTTGAAGTAAAACAAAGATAATTAAAGGTTATTAATAAACTTGGATTTCCTAATCCAGTTATAGAAAATTTTAAAAATAAAAATAATGTTGCTAAGCTGATGAATACTTATTTGAAATTATTCTGACTTTTAGATTTAAGCTATACTTTAGTTTGTGTAAGTACGCTTTGCCATATCTGATGGCAAGCTGATGAATACTTACTTATTTGGAATTATTCTGACTTTTAGATTTAAGCTATACTTTAGTTTGTGTAAGTACGCTTTGCCATATCCTTACCATAATGTGATAAGGAAAGAAAGAAAACAAAGTAAAATCGGATTTTCAGCTTATATTGCCATGAGGAAGTGTAGTTTGATGTTAAATAAATCTCTGAACTGAAGTTCATTAAACATTAAATTGAACAAGACAAGATTACAGAATTTATCAGAAATATTTCTCAGTGTTTGTTGATCGACCTGGCACTTCTGACACTGTTTTAGAAAGACAGGAAGTTGAATAGATTATGTAGAAAGATTTCATCTTTTTCCGTAAATATAATTTAACTCTAGTCTGAAATGATCTCTGATCAATAGTCTGTTTCCATTGAATGTTTGAATTGTGAGCAATGGAAAGGTATTCAGTGAATAGCTATTTTGGTGTTAGTTTCTGGCAATTTTCTGAAAAGATTACTTAAAAACTATTGGATCACCTCAAAAAAGAGAAAGGAAGGAAGGAAGGAAAAAAGAAAGGAGGAAAAGAAAAAAAGAAAGTTGAACTAGTGGTACTTAGTAGATGCTCATTAAGAACAAATCAGAACCACTGGGGATACCAAAGCTGATGCACACAGGGGAGCTCACATATTCAAGTGTGAGATATTTCAGTGGAAGTATAGAATAATCAAGTAAACATAAAAATTGAAGTATCTCCAGGAATTCTTATATACAGAGAGACACAGACTTATGGTAGCATATTTGAAGTGTGAGTTTTTATTGGTAGCCTACGTTTTATGCCAACTTCCATGAGTCTTCCTGATTGAAAATTGGTATGAACAGTTTTGAAGGAGAGAGCTATAGAATTCTGACAGCATTTGTGGAAAAGCAAGCATCAAGTACCTTTTATGACACCATCAGGATTTGACAGACCAAATAAATACTATCCAGTAATATAGCTCATAAAGATTTAAAAATTATTTGTATTGCATAATTGGGGATAAAATAATTTAGCAGAGATTAAAAAGTATGAAGTGAAAATTAAATTCACTGAATAAATACTTGTTGAAAATCTACTATATGCCAGGACTTTCTTTTTTTTTGAGACTAGGTCTTGCTATTTTTGCCCATGGAACCACAGGCTCTCGTTGCCTGGGGTACCACAGATTCAAGCAATCCCCAACCTCAGCTTCCCAGGTAGCTGGGATTACAGGCACATATCACTATGTCCAGCTATTTTTTTGGAACTAGGTCTCACTACAGGCCCCCGGCACAACTCAAACTGCGATCCCTTGCCCTGGCCGCTTCATAGGCTGAAGCTTACAGGCACGAGCCACCGTGCCTGGCCTATATGCCAGGACTTTTGTTAAGAAATATGGATGACAATCACAAGCAATGAAATTGAAGCAGTCATAAAAACCCTCCCTAAAATCAAGAGCCCAGGACCAGAAGTCTTTACAAATGAATTCTACATGACATTTAAAGAGGAAATAACACCTACTCTACTAAAGCTCTCCAAAAAATTGAGAAAGAAAGAAAGCTCCCAAACACTTTCTATGAAGCAAACATTACACTCATACCAAAACCAAATAAGGACAGAACCAAGAAAGAAAACTATAGACCAATTTCCTTAATGAACACAGTTGCAAAAATTTGAAACAAAATCCTAGCAAATAGAATCCAATGATGCTTAAAAAGCATTATTCACCAGAACCAAGTGGGATTTATCCCAGGGGCACAAGGATGGTTCAACACTTGGAAAACAATTAACATAATCCACCACATCAACAAGAAGAAAAACAAAAATCACATGATCATATCAATAGATGCAGTGAAAATATTCAACAAAATTCAGCACCCATTTATGATAAAAACCCTTGAAAAATTGGGGATCAAAGAAACATATCTCAACATAATAAAAGCCATCTATGACAAACCTACAGCAAACATCATCTTAAATGGGGAAAAACTAAAACCATTCCAATTAAGGTCTGGAACCAGGCACAGATGCCCACTCTCTCCACCGCTTTTTAATATTGTACTGGAAGTTCTAGCCAGGGGCAATAAGGCAAGAGAAAGACATAAAAGGGATCAAGTAGGTAAAGAGGAACAGAAGCTATCATTATATGCAGGTGATATAATTCTATATGTAGAGAACCCCAAAAAATCTACAGAAAAACTTCTTGAAATGATAAAAATGTTCAGTAATGTAGCCGGTTACAAAATCAACACACAGAAGTCAGTAGCCTTTCTATACACACAAACTCAAGAAGAAGAAAAAGAAATTAAAAAAGTCATCCCATTTACCATCACACCCAAAACAATTAAATACCTGGGAATAAACCTAACAAAACAAATGAAAGAACTATACAAAGAAAACTTTAAAACACTGCTAAAAGAGATAGAGGAAGACATAAGGAAATGGAAAGATATCCCCTGCTCATGGATTGCAAGAATTAACATCATCAAAATGACCATCCTTCCCAAAGCAATCTACAGATTAAATGCAATCCATATAAAAATTCCAAAGACATTCTTTAAAGAGATAGAAAAGCAATTACAGAAGTTCATACGGAATAACAAAAGACCTCAAATATCAAAAAGCCTCCTAGTCAAAAAAAGAGAGAATGGAGGCCTAACTATTCCAAACTTGAAGTTATACTACAAAGCCATTATAATTAAAACAGCATGGTACTGGTACAACAACAGACAAGCAGACCAATGGAACAGAATTGAATGCCCGGAAATAAAACCACATATGTATAGTCAACAAATCTTCGACAAAGGAGGGAAAAATTTACATTGGAACAAAAATAGTCTCTTCAATAAACGGCGCTGGAAAAATTGGACTAAAACCTGCAAAAAAAATGGACCAAGACAACATCCTCACACCATGCACAAAAACCTACTCAAAATGGACAAAAGACTTAAATGTCAGACCCAAAACCATAACATACATAGAAGAAAACCTGGGCAAAACCTTCCATGAATTACAATTCAGAAATCCCTTTCTAGAAACATCTACAGATGGCAAAAAATGAAGGAAAATATAAACAGATGGGACTACATCAAACTAAAAAGCTTTTGTATAGCAAAAGAGATAACAGAAAAAACTAAAAGAAGCCCATCAGAATGGGAAAAAATTTTTGCCCTCCACAAGATTGATAAGGATTTAATAACAAAGATCCACAAAGAACTCACACAATTAAACAAAAACAAGAAACTGAATCAAAAAATGGGGAGAAGAACTAAAAAGACACTTCTCCAAAGAGGAAATACAAATGGTCAACAGGCACATGAAAAGTTGATCAATGTCATTAGCAATAAGGGAAATGCAAATCAAAACCACAATGAGATACCACCTTACACCAGTGAGAATGGCCCACATTAAAAAAACATGCAACAACAAGTGCTGGTGTGGATGTGGACAGAAAGGAACGCTTTCACACTGCTGGTGGGAATGTAAACTGGTCCAGCCACTATGGAAAGAGGTGTGGAGGACCCTCAAACTAATGAAACTGGAACTACACTTTGATCCAGCAATCACTCTTCTGGGAATCTACCCAAAGGAGACCTCAGTATGGATACAAAGGGATACCTGCACCTGCATGTTTATTGCAACACTTTATAATTGCAAGGACATGGAAACAACCTAAATGTCCCAAAACAGATGAATGGATGAAAGAAATGTGGTATATATACACAATGGAATATTACTCATCAATTAAAAATGACAAATTAGATGAATTTATGATAACATGGACACACCTAGAAGAAATCATATTAGCAGAAACAAGTAAAAAAGATAAAGACAGATACCAATTGGTTTCACTATTATATGGGACTTGGGAAAGATAAACAAAAAACAAACTATGAAGAAAGTAAACAAAAACAACAACAACAAAAAGCTAACAACCAAATTGAAGTACACCACTCCATGTGGGGGGGATGGGAAAGAGGGGGAATGATCAGGGAGGGTGGGGGGGTGAATTCCAGGAATTACAAAGATGTGAAATTTATATTTTAGTAAATTATTTGATGTACAAAAAAACTATGGGTGAAAAGGTAACGAATATAAACATAATCTTTATCTTCATGGAGGTTATACACTAGTTGGTGAAGCAAAAATTAGCAAGTGAAAAATTATATTATAAAAGTTAATGATTTGCAAAGTGCTAGAGACAGAAGGTAGGAGAATGGCAAACCAAGAAAATGGTCAATGGAACAGGGGTAATTTACATGAACATCACAGGTATCCTCTTTGAAAACATGATATTTAAGTTGTGATAGAAAAAGAAGCCAATCATGTTAAGAAGCATTGGGATATTTTTCCATGTAACATAGATAACAAATGCAAAGTTCTTGAGAGAGAAAAATGTGATACAGAAGCAGATAATTTGGTCAGTGTTGTTGGATCAAGATTCATATATGAAAGTAGGAAAATGCTGAAACTCTCATTACTACAATCATGATGAAATATTACTGTGACATGAGATAATGTGGTAATATAGATAAAAGAAAAGAAAAACAAAACAAAGAGAAACTATTTCTCAAGTAAAACAGACAGGATATATATATGAATTAGATGTGGAACATAAGAATGAGGAAGTAGGAAGAATTAAGAACATCTCCCAAATTTCTCATTTAAACAACTATAAAAATGGCTGCAGTACTTCTCACAGGTATATTAGGTAAAAAAAAAATATAAAGAGAAGATTCAAGATTTCCATACTGACCAATTTATATTACAAGTGAGTGTGTGATATTCCAGGGGAGTGTAGAATAGTAAATATATGAGGAAGGTCTGAGTTAGAGACAACAGTGTGTGATTTTTTAGAACAAAGGTGATATTTGAAGTCTTGTAAATATATGAGACTATCTTGGAAGAAAGTCTAGATGCAGGATAAAAGAGGGTTCAGATTTGAAAAAGCAGGAGATTAACATTTAAGGTTTGGGATAGTGCTGGTGAAAAGACCAAAAGTGACCAATGAGGATGGTGAAAAAAACAAAGAGTTTGGGGGACCATGGAAGTCAAGAAAGCAAAGTATTTTTTTTAAAGATAGTATCAGTTCAGTTAGGTGGCATACAGAGAGAACCAAAAAGTTACTGACTGGCAATTTGAAGATATTGGAAGATCTTAACAAATGTAGTTTCAGTAAAGTTAAAGTAAAATAAGTTCAGTGTAATAGGTAAGAAAAGTAAGGAAGAGATAAGGCAAGATAGCAGATAAATCAAATAAGCTAATAGACATAGTAAAAAAAGATAAGTAGAAAGTAAAGTGAGAGCTAAAAAGATGAAAATATGTTTTGTTCAATAACTGAAGACAAAGAGAAACATCCTGGAGTGGTGACAAAAAGACATGTGTTGTCAAAATAGGTGAAAATTTTTAAGTAAAAATCTTGATAGTGGTTGTATTAAGTAGTATCGTAGAAAACCCTAACTGCATGATCAAGATTCCTAATACTAGAGTAAAACCAGAACTAGAAAAGCGTTACAGGTAATTGCTAGTCTGTACCATTGAATGAACAGAGTGAAGTACTTTCAATTTTCCCTGCTTTCACGAAAACATGAAATGATGTCAATAACTAAGTCTGAAGAGGTAGAAAAATTGTATGAGGTTTGGAAAAGGAATATAAAATAGAATTAATTTAAAAACTTGCATCATAGAAATATACAGTTTGATTGTATGGGAGAAGTGATTATTCAGTTGAGGTTTTGAAAATGAATCTAAAGTAAACTAGTCAGCTTGGGTGGTTAAATCTGAAGAATTTCAGCTACTCTGTTGCCAACACTCAAGAAAACAGAGCTGACATTATGAATGTTACCAAGAGAACATTATAAACAAAGAGAGGAGGAAGGAAGTTGAAGATATTTTAAGGAATGATTAAAGGATGAATATGAAATTTATACTGGACAATGAGAGGAAAGATAGATGTGGTATTGAAGCCGAGACCCCTATACGGGCAGTATTGAAGCTAGAACCCCAATATGGGCAGTATTAAAATTTAGGCATTGATGCTATTAACTGTGTCTGAAAACCACAGAGGTAAAAAGAGGTCTAAACAGGAAGGGTACTTTCACTTTGTTGCAAATTCTGGGAGTGGACCCAGAAGAGAGAATGTATCACCTAGAGGGTGTGTAAAAGGAAATTGGACCTTGGGCTTTTAGGAAAGGGGGGGGGGAAGAAAAAGGAAAGGAGCAGAGACTAGAGGAAAAAGACTTTTGGGGAAAGAAGAGATGAGAATGGCAGGTCAAGATAGGCCTTAGTGACCAGACTGGGCAGAAGCTCCCTGGAAGAGAGAGCTGGTGATAGCAAGGAACCTTGGTGACAGAAGAGTAACTGGTGTGGAAAGTGGCACCACAGCAAGGTGGCACAGTAAGCTGGTATCTGCAGATAGCCAGGGATTTGGAAAGCTGATTTGTGCATAAACAATTGTGGAAAAAGTTTGAAACACTTTGGAGAAGCAGAGCAGCTGGGAACACTGGAGAGAGAAGAAGAAAAGGGAAAGACTGGAATTTGCAGACTGCCTGCCTCAGGTTTGGAGGGGCAAAGGGACATGTGTCTTTGGGAACTTTGGGACTGAAAATGATGACTGGGTTACGATAACTGACCACTTGTGGTTTTAAGGAGTTTTTCTTTTCCTTGTTAATATTCCCTTGTAAATTAACCTTGTTAAACTGCATTTTGAGTGGCAATTGTTGCTTGTGGGTGGTGTTATCCTGAGGGAACCTAGATGGCAGAAACCACATTTTGAATGTGGCTTGTTGGTTGGTGGCTTCTGCTCCTTTTGACCTGATTTCAGTATGGAGTTAAAATGGAGAAATAGGATAAATGGGCTGGAATTAAAAAAAAAAAATAGTAAAACTAGAGTATTTAGAAAAGGTTAACATCTATGATTGCATTTAGGAATAGTGTAAAATGCGCAATATTGAGGTTTCAATGGTGCTGCAATGATAACATCTGGGATGTGACCATGGCAGTAGGTGACTGAGATGAAGGAAGCAAATTATCACTGGAGGTCAAGAACAAAGAAGCCAGAATTTAAGATGACATGGATGTTAACATATAAACTGTGTTATAATTGTTCTTCTTAAATGCTAATGTGGTTTTAGGATGCATTAATGAATGTACAGTGAGTGGAACAAGGGAGATGATAGTTGTGTTCTGTGGAACGCTCTCGCTGGTAAGTTGTTTCTTTGTATTACATTCAGTTTTGTGTGTCATGTTTTAAAATAGGTAATGTCAAATGGGAAAAATTCAGTATGTTAAAGTGCCAGTTGTGGGGTTCCAGTTTAACAACAGCACACGGGTGATGCAAAGGCAAGAGGCATTTATTTTCTGACTTAAGTCAGGGTCCAGCACTGACCTGGATCACCGACGCAGCGGTTACATCAGGGCGAGTGAGGACCCCGAGCCCCCACGCAGTTTTCTTTTATCCCTTGGCAAGGGGCTTGAGCATATGTGCACTTACTTTGGTTGGCTAGTGAGAGCTTGGGGATACGTGGACTTACTTTGGTTGGTTAATGAGGGCTAAGATATGAGGGTCTTATCTTAGCTACTGAGAGGCTTTGCCATGTAAGGAGATGTTGCTGGCCGATGGCCAATGATGCCTTATATGGTTGGCTTCTGGCTGCTTGATATCCGCTAACAAAATGGTTATCATTTGATATTTAACATTCCCCCCTTTTCTTTGGGCGTTAAGAAAACCAATCTTGGTTTTATAAGTCATCTTCCAAGGGAACCTGTAAATACTGCTGCTGTAAAACCATAGCCTGAACCACTGATAGCCTTTCACGGATAAAGGCAATCAAGCGGTTTAGTATACAGGGGCCTAAAGTAAGCATGATCAGGAGCAAAACTAGGGGTCCTGCTGCGGCGGAGAGGAGGGTGGTGAGCCAGGGAGAGGAGTTGAACGAAGACTCAAACCAGTTTTCCTGACTTTCCCGCTCTCGCTTTCTTCTGGCCAGCCCCTCTCTTACTTTGGCCATGGAATCTCGAACCACCCCAGTGTGGTCAGCATAGAAGCAGCACTCTTCTCCTAAAGCAGCACAAAGTCCTCCTTGTTGGAGGAATAGCAGGTCTAGCCCTCGGCGGTTTTGGAGCACCACTTCTGAGAGTGAGGATAAGGACTTTTCTAGGCTAGAGATGGACTGTTCTATTCTGCTAATGTCTTCATCTATGGCTGCCCGTAGGCCTGCTATTTGGTGGTCCTGCTGAGCAAGGGAAGTTCCGCCTAGTCCGGCACCTGCTAACCCCAGGATGGAGGCCGCTGTTAGTACCGCTCCAACTGCTCAGCGAGTCCGGGGGTAGCTGAAGTGGTTTATAATATCCTGGTCTGTGTGGTAGGTGAGTCGAGGATAGAGCATGACTAAGAGGCACCATTCGCTATTCTTGACTAGCACTGCCCCGGAGACACAAGAAGTGATGTCAGTCTGGTTGCAGACACACCATGCCCCCCACCCCGGGGGGTGCGTAATATAAGGAGTTGTTAACCTGAATGGTGGAATTGCAACGGATATCAGGTGCCAGGCTAGACCTTGCAAAGCTTGTGCCTGTCCCAAGAACTTCTTGCAAGGTGAGTCCCTGATGAGCTGCAGTCTTCCAGCGGCACTGCTTTTGGGATTTCCCAACTACTGAATTATTGCTCGTGGCCCATCCTTCATAATAAGGGGGAGCTGCAACAAGGCATAACCAGCATACGTCAGTAAGGTTAGGCATTGTCTGGTTAAGGGCATAGTATGTGCCTTCTACTAGGGTCCATAATGGGTCTGTGCTCTGGGGTTTGTAGGCTGGCAGGGCGGTTGAACTGGCCCCTGTGCTGGTAACAGTCCCAGAGTTAGAAGCTGGGGCTGTCGAGGTTTGCATTTTCTTGCATCCTTCCCCAGAAAGAAGAAGATTAGGTCCAACACCACCAGGGACTGCAGTAAGGGGGGAATGGAAGACTTTGACCTGGAAGGTGGCCCCTGGGTAATAATCAATATATATCCGCAGACCCCAATGTAGTCCTGTGAGCCACCGACTATTTTCTCTTTTGCCGAGCTGGGTGAATTTGAGTGTCACCTGACTGCACTCGGCCCCATACTGCCTGTACTCCTGTGGTGCTGGGTAGGTAAAGCTGAGAGAAATAAGGTCATTAGTGTCTGGGCTTGTCCACTTCCAGGCCCCATCGTTGCTAGAAACACATGCCCAGGATGCACAAAAGTAAGAGGATGCCCCCCCCCC
>PVHY01003397.1:0-42740 GCA_004024945.1 Uropsilus gracilis
TATCTATTAGGTCCATTTGGCTAGGTCTTCTTTTAAGGCTTTTGTGTCCTTGTGTAGTTTTTGGTTTTTTTTGATCTGTCCTTTGTTGAGAGTGGGGTGTTGAGTCTCCTACTACATCTGTGTTTTCATCTATATTTTTTTTTCAGCTCTCTTAGTAGCTGTCTTATAAATCTTGGTGCTCCCTCGTTTGGTGAGTATGTGTTGATCATTTTTACGTCTTTTTGGTTGGTTGTTCCTTGAACCATTAAGTAGTGGCCATCTTTGTCCTTTGTTACTTTTTTTATTTTGAAATCTGCTTTGTCTGCTATAAGGATGGCTACTCCTGCCTTTTTTGGGGGGGCCGTTTGCTTGTAGAATTGTTTTCCATCCTTTTACCTTCAATCTGTGCTTGTCTTTTGGGATCAGATGTGTTTCTTGGAGGCAGCAGAATGTTGGGTTCTGTCTTTTAATCCATTCTGCAACTCTGTGTCTTTTGATTGATGAGTTTAGCCCATCGACATTTAGAGTAATTATTGATGTTTGAGGGTCTAACAAGTTCCTGGTGGTCATTTGGGGTTCTGTTTTAGTTTGTTTTTTCTTTTTACTGTTCATTCTTTTTTATTCTTCTGCGGGTTTCGATATTAGGGCTTCTTTCAGGAGTTCTTGGAGAGGGGGTTTGGTGGTAGCAAATTTCTGTAGGCTTTGTTTGTCTGGGAAAGTTCTGGTTTTTCCTTCATAAAGGAAGGACAGCTTTGCTGGGTAGAGTATTCTTGGTCGGCAGTTTTTGTCTTGGAGTGTTTTAAAGATGTGGTGCCATTCTCTCCTTGCTTGGAGTGTCCCTTCTGAGAAATCTGAAGTCCGTCTGATCGGTTTTCCGTTGTATGCTATCTGTTTTCTCTCGTTATTCTCATAATTTTCTCCTTATCTTTAGCTTTTGTAAGTTTTGCTATGATGTGTCTTGCTGTGTTTCTTCTTTCATTAAAGTAGTTTGGTGTCCTTTTTGCTTCTTGTATGTCTAATTTCATTTATTTCTTCAGATTTGGGAAATAATCCTCCATTATTTCATTGAAGAGCCTTCAGATCCTATGTCTTTCTCTTCACCTTCTGGTATTCCAATTACTCTTATATTTGTTTTCTTTTAGGGTATCTGAGAGATCTCTGATTTTTTCTTCTGTTTTCTTACTCTGCTTTTCTCTCTCTTTCTCTTTCTTCATTCTTTCTACTTCTGTATCCTCTAGTGCGCTGATTCTTTCTTCTACTTTTTCTAATCTGCTTTCCTGACTCTTCCCTGCATTTTTAAGTTCTTCTGTTGTTCCTCTTATGCATTGCATCTCCTGCAGTTTCTTATTTAGGGTTTTGATTTCGTTTTTCTGTTTGTTGATGATATTGTCAATTTTGCTGCATTCTTTTTTATATTTTTCTTCTACTTCTCTTAATTCATTGAGAGCTTCTATTATTTTGCTTTCCCTTTGTTCCCCCTCTTCCTTGGCCTCTTTGAGTGCTTTTATCACATTGATTCTGAATTCTTTGTCTGACATATGGAACATTTCTTCGATGTCATCCATGTTGGTTTTTTCAAATTGTTTTTCCTTAGGTGGTGAGTTATTTTTCTTAGGGCTTGCTTGAGTGTTTGTGTTCTTCCTGTTTCCTGTGTTTTCCTTTCGGATCTGCTGTATGTATTGGGTAACTACTGCTCTAGTATTAGGCATGTTGAAGCCTATATAGTTATATTTAACGCTGCCTATGTGCTTTTGGTAGTGAATGTCCTTGTTTTCTGAGTTTGCGCTGGTGCCGCGTAGTGGCGCCGGCCCTTTTGGGCTTTGGGGTGGGCACTGTTAAGCTACAGGTGAGCTCCGCCTAACCCCCTTTACCAACTCAGTCTGAGCTAAAGTTAGCCTGAATAGCCAGAGTCCATGCAGATGCAAATTGAACCTCTACCCTGCCTCCTAGGCCATTTCCATGACAACTGGGAAATGCCACAGGCTGCTCTCAGTAGGATAGCCTCACCTGTCTTGTGTGACCTCCTCCCCCAGGTGCTGGTGGGATAGCTGCTCCTCTCAGTAGGGTCGGAGTTCCCTTTGCAGGTTACGCTTTCGCGTGCGCAAGCCTCAGCCTGCCCTCTGGGCTTTGGGGTGGGCGCTGTTAAGCTCCAGGTGAGCTCTGCCAACCTATGTGGTCAATTTTAGAGAATGATCCATGTGCATTTGAGAAGAAGGTGTAGTCTTTCCCTTGAGGGTATAGTGTCCTGTAGATATCTATTAGGTCCATTTTGTCTAGATCTTCTTTTAAGACTTTTGTGTCCTTGTGTACCTTTTGGTTTTTCATTCTGTCCTTTGTTGAGAGTGGGGTAGTAAAATCTCCTACTATATATGTATTTTCATCATTATTTGTTTTCACTTCTCTTAGTAGCTGTCTGATGAATCTTGGTGCACCCTCACTTGAAGTGTTTTGAAGATGTGGCCCCATTCTCTCCTTACTCGGGGTCTCTTCTGATAAATCTGAGGTCAGTCTAATGGATTTTCCTTTGTAAGTTACCTGTTTCCTATCTCTTGTTATTCTCATAATTTTTTCTTTATCTTTGGCTCTTGAGAGTTTTACTATGATGTGTCTTGTGTTTTTTCTTTCATTAAAGTAGCTTGGTGTCCTTTTTGCTCCCTGTATGTCTGTTTTCATTTCTTCAGATTTGGGAAATTCTCAGTTATTTCATTGAAAAGCCTTTCAGATCCTATGGTTTTCTCTTTTACTTCTGGGATTCCAACTATTCTTATATTTGTTTTCTTTAGGGTATCTGACAGATCTCAGATTTTTTCTTACTTTGTTTTTCTCTCTCATTTTCTTTCTTCGTCCTCTCTACTTCTGTGTCCTCAAGTGTGCTAATTCGCTTTTCTATTTCTTCTAATCTGCTTTCCTGGCTTTTCTCTGCTTTTTTGATCTCTTCTATTGCTCCTCTTAGAAACTGTATGTTGGTCAGCTTCTTATTTAGGGTTTCAATCTCATTTTTCTGTTCATAGATGATATTACTCATTTTGTTGCATTGTTTTTTATAATTTTCTACTTCTCTTAGCTCATTGAAAGTTTCTGACCTCTTGCTTTCCCCCTTTTCTCCATCTTCCCTTACCTCTTTTAATGCTTTTAACAAATAGATTCTGAATTCTTTGTCTGACATAGATAACATTTCTTCCATGTCCTCAGTGTTGGTTTCCACAGGTTGTTTATCTTTTGGTGATGAGTCATTCTTCTTAGGGCTTACTTGAGTATTTGAATTCTTCCTCCTTTTTGTTTTCCCTTTGGTCTTGCTCTACGTATTGATTCACTGCTGTTTTTGAATTAGATGGCATGGCGAAGCCGACCAAGTTGTGGTTATTTTTGCCTCTGTGCCTTTGCTGCTGTGGTGGCTATATCTTGTGTCTGCTAGGTATTTTGGGGGACAAGTTCTTTTTCAGAGGATGTGGTGCGTATATGTGGTTTTCTATTGTATTGTCTATCTTCTTTTTTTGTTCTTTCTCCTCTTTTAGATCGATGTGCTTTAAATGTTTTTTGGTGCACCCAAGTGTGTGTCTTTATTTGGTGATGTGTCTAGGGTTTGTTGTAGAAACATTTTTGATTAGGGTGTCTTGACAGACCTGATTAGTCAATGTCCTTGGTTACGTATTATGTGCTGGTGCTACATGCGGCACCGGTGCGTCCGCATCTCTGTGCTGTGAGCAGTTTTTCCCACTTGCATTCCCGGCATTAAACCTCAGTCCCTGGTTAAGTCTGTCCGAGCACCGGACCCTCCCTAGTCTGAAGTTTGGGTACCTGGGCAACAGAAATGAGCCCTGAGAGCATGTGGTGTTGGGTTGCCAAGGTGAGCAGTTTTTCCCACTTGCATTCCTGGCATTAAACCGCAGTCCCTGGTTAAGTCTGTCAGAGCACCGGACCCTCCCTAGCCCAAACGTTGGTTACCTGGGCAACAGGTGTGAGCACTGAACGCAAGGCTCTGGGTTGCTGAGGTGAGCAGTCAGTAACAGTTTGTTTTAACCCCCAAATAAACCCACAATATCGGCTAATCTGTGACAAAACAGACATGAATATACAATGGAGAATGGGAAAAATCTCTTCAATTAATGGTGAAAATGTAGGATTTGCCCCTCAAGTATGGTCACCACAGCACTCCCACTACAGAAGCACTTGTAATTCTAAACTGTAGTCATTTTTGCTCTACGCTCTTACCTGCCCCATTTTTGCCTCTCACTTTCCCTTTCCCCTACCTTTCTGGAAGCCACAGATAGAAGCCCACCTCACAGAGGTTGCTTTTAAAGTTACTCTTTGTCTAAACCCTTTGCCTGAACTTAGTTTTTCTATGGTCCACAAAGAAGTTACACCATTCATTATTTATCATTGTTGTTGCTTATTTAACTTAGCAAAATTCCTTCTAGCTCCATCCATGTTCCTTCAAATGCCATGAGTTTGTGTATTTTATACCTTCTTGATTCACTGTCACATTTTAAATCCTTTTTGAGTTGATTCTTGTATATGCTGTGAGATAATGATACATGTAACAGGACAATTTTTTCAAAACCATTTATTGAAGATGTTTTCCTTGTTCCAGTGTGTACTCTTTTCTCCTTTATAATAAATTGTCTGTCCATATATATGGGTGAGTTTATTTCTAGGCTCTTAATTCTATTCCATTTGTGTTTTTATTCCAGTGGCATATTGTTTTAACAATTATGTCATTATATATAGTTTGAAATCTTGGTACCTTTGGCTATTTGGGGTCTTTTGTGATGCCTTTTAAATTTAAGTTAATGTTTATTCTATTTCTTTGAATTATGTCTTTGAAATTTTTATTGGGATTGCATGTAATCTGTAAGTTGCTTTGGGTAGAATGATCATTTTGATAACATTTATTTATTCAATGCATGATCACAGAATATCTTTCTATTTAATTTAACACTATTTCATAGTTTTCATTGTATAGATCCTTCCCCTCCTTTCTTCAATTTGTACCAGGTATTTAATTTTTCTTTGTATGATTGTAAGTGGAATGCTTTCCTTAATTTGTTCCTCTTTGAGCTCATTGTTTGTATACTGGATGGAAACTTGCTTTTATTATTTCATAATATGTCATGTTGCTGACCCAGTTTATTGTTTTAATTTGTTTTTCCTTAGAATCCTAAGGTTTCTATATTTATACTACCATGTCAAACTATGATAGCTTTACCTCTTCTTGCCAAATTTGGATTTATTTTTTGTTTTCCTGTTGCCTAATTACTTTAGCTAGGATTTCAACACTGTGTTAAAAAGTAGTGGTGAGAGTGGACTACCTTGTCTTGTACCAGATCTTATTGGAGAGGCTTTCAGTTCTTCATCATTTAGGAAATCAAATATGGCTTTTATTAGGTTAAGGTATGTTTATTTTGCCCCGGTTTTTCAAGAGACAGCATCATAAGTGGATGTTGTGTCTTACTAAATTTATCTTAGTATCTACATTCATGATAATGTTGCTTTTGTCTTCCATTTTGTTGAAATGGTGAATTACATTGACTGAATTTTGAAAAATACTTGTTGAAAATTCCTTGTATCCCTTACTGGTGTAAGATGGTATCTCAATGTGGTTTCAATTTGCAGTTCCCTGATTATTAGTGATGTGGAGCTTTCTTTCTTATGCCTATTGGTCATGTGTATTTCCTCTTTAGTGAAGTGTCTTTTTAGTTCTACCCATTTTTTAACTAAGCTTTTTGCTTTGTTTTTGTTGAGTTGTGTGAGCTCTTCATGGATCTTTGTTACCTGGAGGGCAAAAATTTTCTCCGAATCAGTTGGGTTTCTTTTTGTTTTGTTTGTTGTCTCTTTTGCTGTACAGAAACTTTTTAGTTTGGTGTAGTCCCAGCTGTTTATGTTTTCTTCATTTTTTTTTTGCAAGCTATAGTTGTTTCCATAACTGGATTTCTGAAGTGAAATTCATGGAGGTTTTTTCCATGTTTTCCTCTATGTATTTTATGGTTTTAGGTCTTACATCCAAGTCTTTTATCCATTTTGAGATGATTTTTGTACATGGTGTGAGGTTGTTATCTTGGTTTATTTTTTTGCAAGTCATGGTCCAGTTTTCCCAGCACCATTTACTGTGAAGAGGCTGCCCTTGTTCCAGTGTGTGTTTACTGCCCCTTTGTCAAAGATTAGTTGACCATATATGTGAGGTTTTCTTTCTGGGTACTCAATTTTGATCCATTGGTCTGTTTTTCTGTTTTTTTACTAGTACATGCTGTTTTAATTATTATGGCTTTGTAGTATAGTTTGAAGTCTGGGTTTGTAATACTCCCATTCTGTCTTTGGTTTGTCAAGAGGGTTTTTGTTATTCGGGGATCTTTTGTTTTTCCAAATGAATTTTAGTAATTTTGGTTCTAACTCTTTAAAATATGTCATTGGGATCTTTGTTGGAATTGCAATGAATCTGTGGACTGCCTTTGGTCACATGGCCATTTTGATAATGTTGATTCTTCCAATCCATTAACAGGGAATATCTTTCCATTTGTTAACATCTTGTATTTCTTTAAGACTATTTTGTACTTTTCTTTGTAGGTCTTTTACTTGTTTTGTTAGGTTTATTCCCAAGTAAGTATTTAATTTTCTTTGGTGGGATGGGATGGTAAATGGGGTGGTTTTTTAAAATTTCTTCTTCTTCTGATTGATTCTTTTCATATATGAATGCTATTGATTTTCGTGTGTCGATTTTGTATCCAGTTACCTTACTGAATTAATTTATTATTTCAATTACCTTTTCTGCTGATTTTTCTGGGTTCTCTACATAGAGAACATAAAACGATCAGTTTATTTCTTCTTTCCCTATTTGAATTCCTTTTACGTCATTCGCTTTTCTTGTTGCCCTAGCTAGAACTTCCAGAACTATGATGAAAAGGAGTGGTGAGAGTGGGTATCCTTGACTGGTTTCAGATCTTAATTAAAATTATTTCAGTTTTCGTTGAGGATGATATTTGTTGTATGTGTGTCATATGTAGCTTTTATTATGTTGAGATATATTCCTTTTATTCCAATTTTTTCCAGGTCTTTCATCATGAAAGGATGCCTAACTTTATCAAATGCTTTTTCTGCATCTATTGATATGATCATATGGTTTTTGTTTTTCTCTATGTTGATGTGATGAATTATTTTGATTGATTTTTGGATGTTGAACCATCCCTGTTCCCTTAGGTTGAATCCCTCTTGTTCATGGTGGATAATCCTTTTTATGTACTGTTGGATTCAGTTTACCAGGATTTGGTTTAGAATTTTTGCATCTGTGATCATTTAGGGAGATTGGTCTATAGTTCTCTTTCTTTGTGCTATCTTTGTTTGGTTTTAGATTAGTGTAATGTTTGCTTCATAGAATATATTTGGTAGTAATAGTACAGGTATTTTTTTCCTCTTTAAATGTTTGGTAGAATTCATTTGTGAAACCATCTCGACCTGGGATCTTGTTTTTAGGGAGAGTTCTTATGACCTCCTTAATTTCATTGCTTGTAATTCACTTATTTATGTTCTCCCTCTCTTCTTTGTTCAATTTTGGATGGCTGTATTATTGAGAAATTTGTCCATCTCTTCCATGTTTTTGTATTTGTTTGCATATAGATGTTGTTAGTAGTCTCTGATTATCTGTTGGATTTCTGCTGTGTCTGTTGCATATCTCCCTTTTCTTTTATAGTCCTGTTTGAGTTTTCTCTCTTGTTTCCTTTGTAAGCCTTGCAAAGGTTTATCAATTTTATTTACTTTTTCAAGGAACCAACTTTTGGTTTAATTTATCTTCTTGATGGTCTTTTTGATATATATTTCCTTTATCTTTGCTTTTATTTTTTTTTTTATTTCTTGTCTTCTGCTGGGTTTTGGATTTTTTTGCTGCTCTTTTCTGAGGTCCTCAAGTTGGGAGATTAGAGTATTTCTTAGGGCTGTTTCCTTTCTATTTGTTCTATACTGTATTGCTATGAACTTTCTTCTTAGTACTGCTTTTGCTGTGTCCCACACATTTTGGAATGTTGTGATATCTTTGTCATTTGTCTCCATGTATGTTTTAATTTCTTCTTTGATTTTCTCTTTTACCCAGTGATCTTCCAAAAGCCTGTTATTTAGTCTCCATGTAGTGTATATTCTCCTTATATTCTTTTCATTGTTGATTTCTAGTTTGATATCTTTATGATCAGATGAAAAGTTTGGTATTATTTTAATCTCTGTATTTATTCAGATTTGCCTTGTGGCTTTATATATGTTCAGTTTTAGAGAATGAACCATGTGCACTTGAAAAGAAAGTATATTTTTTTCCTTGGGGGTGCTGTGTCCTGTATATATCTATTTGGTCCATTTGGTCTAGATTCCTTTAAATCTTTTGTGTCTTTGTGTAATTTCTGTTTGTTGATCTGTCTTTTGGCGAGAATAGAGTGTTAAAATCTCCTACCATGTATTTATTCTCACCAATATTTGTTTTCAGTTCTGCTAGTAGTTTTATTAATTTTGGTTGTTATTAGGTACATATATGTTGATAGTTTTTATGTCATTTTGGTGGATTGACCCCTTAAACAGTAGGTAGTAACCTTCTTTATCTTTTGTCACTTTTTTAAACTTGAAGTTGCGCTGTCTAATATAAGTATGGTGACCCCTGCTTTTTTGTGGGGACCATATGTTTGTAGTGCAGTTTTCAAGCCCTGTACCTTTAGTCTATGCTTATCCTTAGAGACTAGATGTGTTTGTTGGAGCCAGCAGAATGTTGGGTTCTGTTTTTTGATCCAGTCTGCAACTGTACGGCTTTTGATTGCCGAGTTTAGACGGTTGACATTTAGAGTGGTTATTGATGTTTGAGATTCTAATGTTGGTTTTCTGGTGTTCATTTTGAGATTTTTGATTCGGTTCCTTGTTTTTTTTTATTATACTTATTCTTCTTATGGCTTTGATCTTGAGACCTCTTGCAAAATTTCTTGGAGTGGGGTTTTAGTGGTAGCAAATTTCTGGAGACTTTGCCTGTCAGAGAAGGTTCTAAGTTTTCCTTCACATAGGAAGGATAGCTTTTCAGGGCAGTGGATTCTTGGCTAGCACTTTCTTTCTTGGAATATTTGTAGCTGTGGCTCCATTTTCTCTTTTCCTGGAGTGTCTCTTCAGAGAAACCTGAGGTCAGCCTAATGGTTTTTCCTTTGTAGGTTACCTATACCTTCTCTCTTGTCATTCTCATTATTTTTCCTTATCTTGGGTTCTTGGAAGTTTTATAACGATGTGTCTTGCTGTGGCTTTTCTTTCATTAACGTAGTTTGGTTTCCTTTTTGCTTCCTGTATGCCTATTTTCATTTCTTTCTTCAGTTTTTGGGGACTTCACTATTATTTTATTAAAAAGCCTTTCAGTTCCCATGACTCTCTTCTTCTGGGATTCCAATTATTCTTATATTTCTTCTCTTTAAGGCATCTGACTGGTCTCTGAGTTTTCCTTCAGTCTTCTTTCTTTCTCTTTCTTTTTCTTTCTTTGTCCTGTCTATTTCTGTATCCTTGAGTATGCTGATTCATTCTTCTATTTCATTGAATTTGCTTCCAATGCTTTTCCTGGCATTTTTGAGCTCCTCTACTGCAAATCTTAAATCCTGTATCTCCTTCAATTTCATTTTTAGTGATTCATTTTCATTCTTCAGTTCATCGGTTAAGTTATTCTTGTTGATGTTTTCTTTTTTATATTTTTCTACTTCTTCCCTTTGTGCATTTAAGGCTTCTATCATTCTGTTGTCCTTTTTTTTTCTGATTCTTCCCTTATCGGTTGAAATGTTTTTATTATGTTGAATTTGAAGTCTTTGTCAGAAATACATGTAATTTCTTCAATATCTTCCTTGGTGTTTTCTGGAGATTGTCTTTTCTTTGGTGGTGATGTATTGTTTGCCATAGGGCTTGCATGCATGTCTACAATTTTTCTCTTTACTATGATTTGCTTTTGGGCTTGTGTTACATAGTGAGCAACCATTGCTCTGGTATTGGTAGGCATGTTTATTGGTATGTTATCCAGATTGTGGGTAAATCTGAACTTTAGTTTACTTAGTTTCACCAGCACCACTGTCATGGCACCAACACCAGTGACTTCCAAGCTCACGTACAAAGGGCAGGGGCAGACTCCGATGAGAACTCTGGTCAGTCCAATGAGTCTGTCTAGGGGGTGGGCTGTGATGGCAATGTAAGGCAGGTGTCTCAAGGTGGCTTGGAATGTGGCTTGCCTTCCAAGCTCACCTAAAAGGGGTGGAGACAGGCTCTAATAGGACCCTGGACAGGTGGGTCTGTCCGGTGGTCAGGCTGTGATGGCAGCACAGGGCAGGGGTGTCCAAGCTGGCTTGTAGCATGGTATACCTTCCAAACTCACCTCCATAAAACTTCTTTAAAAAACAATTAGGAGGGTGGTGAATCCCTACCCCCTCCTGAGCCTGGTCAACTAAGGTTGTCCTGTTTTATATCCTTTTATTGCTAATATCTCATTTCCCGTTCCTTAAATAAACTTGCCTTGATCAAAAAAAAAAAAGCAATTAGGAGGAATACATTTGTGGGAATTTTCTGCAATTTGCCCAGAAATCCTGCACTCTCCCCTTGTGCAGGTAAATAAGCACCAGATATCACGCCATTTCAAGCCTGCAATTTCACTGCCTCTGTAAGAGAGGCACAAAAAAATCTACTGGGCATACTGTATGCTATGGCTACTTGAATTTTCTTCTACGCACTCTTGGCACAGAGCAGAGGGTTACTGGCTACCCCACTTTTCCCAAGCCTAGTGGAGTGATCCCCTGCTTATAAGGCTTTAAGTAAATTGCCTGCATATCCTGTACTCTCCCATGGAGCAGTGAAGCATAGACTAGGGAAACAGATACCAGAAACTGTGCTAGTTTCAGGTTTGTGTCTTAACTGATTCTCCAAGGCAGGCATGAAGTTCCTACTTGATAGAATGAGTTTACCATGTTTATGCAAGATTCCCACTACTTTCCAGGAGCAGGTAGCATAGAGTGGTGGATGACTTCTCTGGTTCCTTAAGGTGGGTTGAGATAATCCTGAGACCAGATATTGCATAGGGGATAAACAAGTGGTTCTCCACACTGCTGAAATTAGTCACCAGTGGTCAGGTTGCACTTTGTTGAAGTTTAACAGACTATGTTATGCTTTTTTGAGAAGTGCGCATTCCCCAACCCAGCCATGGCTGCAGAAGATACTGGGGACACTGGTGGGGGAATGTCACATATCCTTTTTTTGAACTGTCACAATTCCTAGTTTACAAATTCTGTCTCCCTACCCATTCTGATGATCTGTCTCTCCTCCTTGCTGAGAAATTGATCCTCATATGCCCAGCTATGTTCCAGACATGGATGCTCCCTCCAGATGCCCGTCCTGAAGGAAGTAATGACAAGTTCCCTGTCAGTTCAAGTTCCTTAATGTCCATTTTTATTATTTTATACCTCTAGCTACTTTGATTTTTGTTCAAACTGCTTATACATTTAAAAATGTAGAACTACTTGACAGAGAGACTAGGGGGAGATGCAACAAAATTGCCTTTACTCATCAGTTTTTCAAAATTGTGAACAATGCCTTACAAAACAGAGTTCCCAATAGTCAGGTCAATATTTCCATATACTCAGGAGTTCCAGTGACCTCCCAGAATAACATGCTCTCTGAAAGAATTGTTACCGTTCAGAATCCAACTAGCTTCATGCAGAACACAAGACCACAGGAGATTCAAGAGCAAAAAGCCTTCTGATTTTCAGATCGACCTGGGTCCAACTTGACACTTACCAATGTAGTGGCAGTATCTTAGCAGGACGGACCCAGACCCAAAGAAAAATGGGGTTTTTATTCTCTTTTTCTCATGTGGCCTAAAGGAATTTTTCACACAGATGTTTTGACAAAGTTAAAGCCTTGGGAAGAAACCAGATAACCACCTGGTCTGGGGGCATTTACATGGTTCTGGCCTTATCTCTCTGAGTTGGCTAGTTTCAGAATTTTTTTTTTTGCATACTTTGCCTTTAAGCTTTGAGCAATAAGTTTTTTTTAACACTTTCAGACTATTTAACACTTTCAAACTATAACATTCCTCCCTTTTCCTTGTGCAAGCTGTGAGCACTCACAGTTGAGAATATACATCAGTATATTCATTTTGTGACAATTATTGGTTTTGCTACCTTAAAACTAAAGCATGAACTACATTAAGCCAATCCTGAATAAAAACAAACAAGTGATTAAGAATACAAGGGCCAAAAGTGAGAATTAACAAGAGCAAAACTAAGGGACCTGCTAAAGCTGATAAGAGAGTTGTGAGCCAAGGGGAAGCATTAAACCAAGATTTAAACCACTTTTTCCTAGCCTCTCGCTTTTATTTTTGCTTTTGCTTTGGTAATCCCTCATGAACCTTAGCCATGGAATCTTTTACCATTCCTGTGTGGTCTGTGTAAAAACAGCATTCTTCCCCTAAAGCGACACAAAGGCCCCCATGTTGCAGGAATAATAAGTTTAACCCATTACGATTTTGAAGAACTTCTTTGGAAAGGGAGGAGAGGGATTTTTCAAGCCTCGATTTTTTTTTTTTAGATCTTCATCTATAACAGCTTTTAAGTCGCTTAGAGAAGAGCTCTGAGTAGCTAGGGCAGTACTTTTTAACCCAGCCTCTGCTTTTTTAAAGAGGCTTGCAAGGGTAATAGCAGCACCAATGACCCGTGAGTATAGTGGATGGGCACTGTACCCTTTACACTCTATGCTAGAAAGGAACTGCTCATTAGTATGATAGCTAAGTTTGGGGAAAATATGGACTAAAAGGCTCTGCTCCGGTTTTGGCTCAGCACAGCACTGAGAAGCAGGGTGTCACCCCTGAGGTGTTAAAAACTCACCATGCATTTTCAGGGGCAGGATAATGGTACTCTCACTAACAATAGAGATGCTGTTATGGCAAGGAGCTGCCTCTGGTTTAGAAGCTGATATACAAATATCTATACCTTGGACTGCAGAAAGGGTTAAACCTCCCTTAGATAGTCTTCTCCATCGGCAACTTTGTTGGGTGACTCCAGTAATGGAGGCGTTAGAAACATCTAGGGCTTCATAGTAGGGAGGAGGTACTAGAAGGCAGAGCCAACGGGCTTTAGTGAGGTTAGGGTATGAGGCATTAAGTAAGGAGAAGGAACAGGAAATGAGAGACCACAAGGGGTCTATAGGTACTGAGGGTGAGGATGTAATGAAGGGCTGGGGAGAATTGAAGGGGGTATGGGAAGATTTAGGAGGATGAGGTATGTAATGTAGGGCTGGAGAGAATTGAAGGGGGTATGGGAAGATTTAGGAGGAGGAGGTACATATGGGGATGGAGAAGGAAAAGAAGGAGAGGAGATGGAGAATGAAGAGATGGAGGAAGAGGAGCTTTGAGGACAGGGTTGGGACTTACCGATTGAATTTGTATGGTGGAATGGGAAACTTTTATCTGAAAAATTCCACCCAGTTGACTATTGGTGCCCCAGCGAGCAAATATGTGAATGCCCCATTGGAGCCCTGTCAACCATTGCTGGTCCTTTTTTCCTGCCTGTATGAACTGGAGCTGAATAATTTTACACTTTTTACTGTCCTAACCTTGTTAGCACCTACCTGTAACGAGGTCATCTTTTACTGTACTGACCCACTTATTGTATCCATCATTTCTAGAAACACAGTACTAACTATAACAAAAGTAATCTCCCAGTCCTCCACCACATGTACGGTAATTTTTTTGTGTCTGGGACAGATAAAAAAACCCTCATTGCCAATACAGCCCATCAGACCACTCATGCCCCCAAGGGTTAGAGATATGGTCTCCCCATTGCCTCACCAGAGCGGGAAGGCTCAAATTTAGCAGTGGCCACCGCATTTAAGGTGGGTGGTATTGGCTAATAGTCAGTATTGGTGTAGAGATAGCATTTTGACAGGCATGTGCGTTTTGTGACTGTAGTGGCCTACTTAAGATCAACAGATGCAGAAGGAAGGTCCAGTTGGTCATCTTGTCCTTCAGTTTGTGTAAGTTTAATATTCAGCGGGTTGTCAGGATGTGCTCGAGCCTTCCACTTACCTGGCTGAAGCTGGTTTATTTGTGGTTCGGTAGCAGTGCCCACATGAGAGTATTGAATCCACAACTTGATTCTGTTTACCTTGACTGCAAAGGGTGTAACAAAAACAAGATAAGGGCCTTTTCACCTGGGCTCCAAGGTTTTTGGAGCATGATGCTTTATCCAAACTCACTGACCAGGAGCAAAGGGATGAGCCATTTTTAGGTAATCTGTTGTCTTTAAGGTAAAATCAGTAAGGACGTAGGTTGTTTATACACAAAGCGAACCTGTTTCCAGATTTCTTTCCAAATTATTTGCAAACTGAGCATGTGTAAGCCAAAGTAAGTAGTCTGATTATTATCTATGTAGTGAAGCTTAGCATCTGGAACAATGGGGGGGGTGGTCTGCCAAACATAATTTTAAAAGGTGTAAATCCCCCTTTATATATTGTATTTTTTTACTCAGAATAGGGCATAGGGAAGGAGCATTACCCAGTCTCCGCCATTCTCCAGACATAATTTTGTTAATTTTTTTAAGGTTTTGTTTATGTTTTTTTACCTGCCCTGAACTTTGTGGATGATAAGCACAGTGCAGTTTTTATTGTATACCTAATTGAGCTGCCACTTTTTGAGTAACTCAAGCCACAAATGCAGGCCCATTGTCTGATCCCATAGATTTTGGGACACCATACTGAGGAACAATTTCTTCTAACAACTTTTTTTCTGCTGTAAGGGCAGTTTTGCTTGTGGTTGCAAATGCCTCCATCTACCATGAAAAAAGTGTCTACCATGACTAATAGGTATCTATACCCAAACTTTCCTGGCTTAACTTTAGTAAAATCTGTTACCCATGTTTCCCCAGGAAAATATCCTCGCCTTTGGATTCCTTGTTCCCTTACTGTTGGGGCCAGTTGTATGGCCCAGCAGGCTTTGCACCTTAAGACTGTAATTTTTATAATGCCATTACGGAACAGAAAGTCTAATGCTGCCCTTCCCAGGAAGTGTATAAGATTATCTATTCCTAGATGTGTAGTTTGATGTAACTGCTGAACAAGGGTCTGTCCAAACTGGTGGTGCAGTAACAACAACCCATCCCAGGTGGCCCACCACCTATTGATCTCAACTGCCCAAGGCTGTTTTTGTTAGATCCATAGGTGATCCTCAAGGGTATACAAGGGAGGAGTTTTTGGCAATATAGGCAATCCAGATGGAGGCAGAGAAAAGGATAAAGCTGTGATAGTTGGTGGTGCATAATCCCTGGATTTTGACTCAGCTGCTCATTGTGCAGTCTCATCTGCCAGTCTGTTTCTAGCCACTAGTGAGTCTCCTGGTTGATGGCCTTAGCAATGGATGATAGCCACCTTCTTGGGCAAGTGTATGACCTGCAGGAGGGCCTGAATCAAGGACATGTGGCAGATGGGCTTACCATCAGAGGTGATGAGCCCTTTTTCTGCATAGATAGCTCCATGCACATAAATGGTGGCAAAGGCATACCTACTCTCTGTATAGATGTTCAGCTCTTATTTTGCTGCCAGAATCAGGGCCTGGATAAGGGCAATACGTTTTGCTTGCTGTGCATATGTGTTGTCCAACAGTCTCTGGCTCCAAATTACCTCTTTGTGGGAGGTGACTGCTGCCCCAGCACATCTTTGTCCTTCCACCACCAGGCTGCTGCTGTCAGTGAACCACGTCAGGCCTCCCCAGACATTATGGGCGAGTCTGAAAGGTCTACACGGGTTGCTGTTGCCTGATTTAGAACCTCTAGAAATAGGTGAGGTTCTAACATGGAGGGATGTGGCCCCTCAGGAAGAAGGGGGGCCAGTGCTGATGGCAGTGCTGACCTTAAAATGGACTTGGGTCAGTCTACTATTACTGATCCATTTTCCAGCTGGGTGTCTGAGAATAGTCTCTAGAGCATGGTGGGTGGAAATGAACACCGTTTGGCCCAGAGTCAATTTGTTTGCATCTTTTAGGGCCACTGCTGCCATGGCTATGGTGTGTTGGCAAGGTGGCCACCCTGAGGCCACGGGGTCCAACTTTTTTGTCAAGTAGGCTATGGGCCATTTCCAAGGGCCCAAATGTTTTGTGAGCACCACCCTTGAGATCCCTTTTTTTGTATCCACATAAAGAGTGAAAGGATTTTTTAGGATCAGGCAGGCTAAGGGCCAGTGCTGACAAGAGGGCCCCTTTAAGTTTTTGAAATGCCAGTTCCTGAGCTGATGTCCATGAAAAAGGGCCCTTTCCCTCCACAGTGGCCTTGTACAAGGGTCGAGCCAACTCAGCAAACCTGGGTATACATAATCGGCAGTATCCTACCGACCCCAAGAACTCCCTCACTTGCTTACGAGTTTTAGGGGTAAGAATAGACAGAATTGTTTGAGTCATTGCCAGAGTAAGCCAGCACTTTACTTCACACAGCTTGTATCCCAGATAGTTCACCTCAGTGCAACAGATCTGAGACTTTTTTTGCACTCACCCACTATCACTGTCCAAGGCCACCTATGGTGTGGATTAGGGCCTTGGTAGCTGCCAGACATGTTGCTCTTTCTGCTGCTGCAAGTAAGATGTCATTAACATACTGTAGGATGGTAATGTGAGAGTTTTCCCTGTGGAAGGCTAACAAGTCTTTGGCTAGTGCCTCATTAAACAGAGTAGATGAGTTTTTAAAACCTTGGGACAGCCTAGTCCAAGTCAGTTGAATAACTGGTTCTCCAGGGGCATCTGCCCACTCAAAGGCAAAAATTTCTTGGCTCTTGGGTGCCACCAGAATAGAGAAAACAGCATCTTTTAAATCTAAGACAGTATACCACAGTTTTGAGGACCAATCATTGGCTCAATGGCCAAATCCCTGACACTTTGCACATTGGTTTATTTTTTAGCCTCGGTCTCTGGTGGCCTTTCTCTTGTTGGTGTCCCTGATCTTTGCCTACAGCAGCTAACATAATTTTGGTCATCTATTTGAGTTGCCATTTTTGTTCTAATTGTCTAAGCTTTTTGTCCTCCTCTCTAATTTTATCTTCCCTTTTTCTAGCTTCAACTCGGAGTCCCTTTTCTTTTTCCTCCAGAGTTTTTCTGCCATAAAATACCTTTTCTGTGGCCTGTACAAGCTCCTGGACGAGGCATTTTCCCAGCCTTTTTAACTTTTGCAATTTTTATTTGTATCTGGTGCTGACTTGTTAACAAAGGTTATCATAATAACTGTTCTACTCTATAATGCCTTAGGGTCTAGGGGCATGAACAGCCAAAAGGCCTCTATTATAAGCTCTAAAATGTCAAATGTCTTTTACTTTAGCTGAATTGGTTGGTTTGGGGCAGTAGTTCATAGGCCAACCATGAGAGTCTGGCAGAAGATTTGAAGACTCTCCCTACCTTTAGGTTGGGTAAAATTCCATGGTGGACATTTTATGGGGAAGGCCTGGTTAATGACCAATGGTTCTTAGGTTGATTGTCCATCTTCCCCTGTCACATGACGGCAGGCTTTTAAAAAGATACAACCTCGCTCTTCTGTGGTAAACAAAACGTTCATGAGTTGTTGGCAATTGTCCCACATAGGCTGGTGTGTGAAAATGAAACCGGAAAAAAAAGACTTTTTAACTTAAACTTAAAACATCTCTGCCTGCTTTTTCCTAGGAAGCAGGCTCCAAACAGTTAATTAGCATCTTCACTGTTCACTTACTATTGGTATGCAAAAATCAGCTACCAGCTTCTCTCTGCTCTCCTACTGAAGAATTTGGCCTTAAAACCACAGGCTGCTTAGGGAGCTTTCCCTTCCCCAGAACTCTGTAGTAGTCTGCTCATACCACATCAATGATAGTGATATCAGGTGAGAAAACAGACAAAATGGGTGCTTACCCAAACCTACAAAGAGTAGCAGCCACACACCAGCTTTTTCCCAGCCTGCGCATGTAGTAGCAAGACCACATAAATTTTAAGAGGAAAGCAAAAAAAAATTTGCTTAATAAAAGACAAATGTCTTTTATTATAAAATAATGTCTTTTATAAAATAAAAGACAAATGTCTTTTATTATCAGAGACAGGAGTCACTGAGGAGTACAAGGGATCCCCTTTGGTAATCTTACCACACAGTCCAGTCTCTAGTCCAAAGTGCACATGGTTTTAGCAGCCATGTGTGTCCACAAAATGGCAACTGCCCCACCTTAAGCCAGATGAAGGAGTTAAGATGGCGTTACCACTTCTTCAGAAGACACAGCTATACTCCCTCCAACCCAGAAGAAGCTAAGAGAGACGTCAATCCTTCAAAAGCAGGAGATTCAAATCCAACGAGAAAGACCAGGGTGGCATCCTCAATTCTTCTGCAAAAGGCACAGCTCCAGCATTCTTTCAGCTCCAACTCCAAAGTAGCCTGGTATCAGCAAGACTCACTCCATACAGCAACACAGCAAGCGCTTCAGATCTCTAATGTTGAAAACAGCAACACAGCAAACTCTCTTCATTTCTCTAGAAGGCTTCCAAGCTTTGTAGTTTCAAATTTAAGCCAAGTTTTCAAGTACTACATTTCCAAGACAGCTCACACAGGTCACAAGTTTCTCCAACATGCCTCCCTGGGCTCCTCAACAGCCTGGGCTGAAGATGGAAGCCCATAGCTTGTCTTCCTTCCCTGCCCTGCTGCCTCATATGGCAGTGGCAGCTCTGAGGCCTCCAGCCTCCCTGCTGTTCCTCTTCCGTCCTCCTGTCCTCTTCTTCTCTCTTCTCTGTCTTCTCCTCCATTCTCTTCTGTTCTGTCCTGTTCTCTGCCCTTCTCTTCCATGTCTTTTATTCTCTGTCCCCTCCCCCTTTCTCTCGAGAAGACTTAACTTCCCTTCAAATCTCCACTCACCAATGCTAACAATAGCTATTTTAATGCATCCACACCAGTACTGGGGGCCACAGTCCCCTAACAATAGGAGTTTAATGAACCTTTCTCCATGTGGCTTCAAGCTACCAGGACTTGGGCCCCTCCCACCCCCTTGATCTTTTCTTCAGCTTTTTTATCTTTTTGAAAGGAAATTTTAATTAAGGCCATTTTTACATTTTAGCATATATATATATTTTTTAATTTGCAGTCTTAAACAATGACACACAGGTGGGTAGACACTCCCAATCAAAAAGAATGGACTCAATAAGATTAATCAGTCCCTTTGGATTTTCTGAGAAAGGGGGATATTGATGTCTCTAGTTATATAAGTCAGAGGTAGAAAAAGACCAATATTGATAGCCTGGGACCCCATCCTCTCCCACCAGACCAATAGCTCTTAAGGGGGCCAGGAGCCAAGCTGACAGGGAAAGGGGGGGCTTGGGTGGGTTGTTTGCTGGCACGTTCTAGTGGCAGGTCTGGGGGAGACTATTTTAGGGTCTTAAACTTTTCCCTCCCCTTGACCTGCTCTTTCCCCCTGGGCTGGCTGCAATGAGGAGGTGGAGGTTTAACTGCTTGTCCCCTTCCCACACCCTTGGAGACATTAGGGAGTCTAGGAGTTTGATTGGAGTCACTTTGGGTGGGACTTTTTCCAGTGCCTCAGATGTTTGTGAGAAGTAGATGGTGCCTTGCCTGATCTCTTGAGCAAACCTGGAAACAAAAAGTTGGAGCCAATCTGGCAGGCAAACTGTGGCAAAACAATGCTCTTGAGGGCTGTCCCAGACGTCTCCTGGACCAGAGCGGCTCTGAGGTTCCCTCAAATCTTCTCCTAGGAGGCCTTCCAGCTCTCCGGCGAATGTCAGGTCTGGATTCCACATCAGACCATCCAAAATTAAGGGAGAGAATAGGAAAGGCAAAGTAGAAAGGACCCAAAAGGTTTTCCTGTCTGCAGGGTTATGTCTTGTGAAGCCTTGGAGGATCCCAGATGAGCACCCAAATGTTACCGTTCAGAATCCAACTAACTTCATGGAGAATACAAGACCACAGGAGATGCAAGAGCAAAAAAACCTTTTTATTTTCAGATTGACCTGAGTCCAACCCGACACTTACTGATACAATGGCAGTATCTTATCGGGAAGGACCCAGACCCAAAGAAAAATGGGGTTTTTATTCTCTTTTTCTCATGTGGTCTAAAGGAATTTTTCAAACAGTTGTTTTGACATAGTTAAAACCTTGGGACAGAAACCGGATAACCACCTGGTCTGGGGGCAGTTATATGGTTCTGGCCTTATCTTTCTGAGTCTGCTAGTTTCAGAATGTTATTTTATTTTACTTTATTTTTTGCATACTTGGCTTTTAAGCTTTGAGCAATAAGTTTTTTTTAACACTTTCATACTATAATGAAATCTTGCCCTGTAAAGCCAAGTCCAGTATTATTATCCCAGTTTTCCAAGATTAATAGTTTAATGAGCCTACTCCCTTATTTCCTTTCATCTTTCTGTCCATTTCAGACCAAGCTTGCAGTGTTTATGTCTGTATAGCATCCTCAAAATCTTATGGGTTCCCCAAGTATGTTTTGAGATTCATTTCACTAGGCAATAAGATGCTCCACATGTTCATTCCTGAATAATTCCCTCAGATATCCCAACTCAAATTTTGACTTCTATTGACAGCTAAGGGATCCCTGAGTCATGTGCCCATTCTCTTTAAAGAGCTCCCTGTATCCCTTAATACTATGATCTTTTTATCTTTCTGAGACACTTGTCAGATCTGCTGTATCCTTGGCTTTCTTACCAGAGCTTTCTTACACTAAGTCTCCTGAATTTACCATCTTTTCCAACATGCGTAGTCTGAAAATTTCATAAATTATCTATTCCTAGAGATCTAAGTTCCTTTTTGCTTAACAGTTCTTCCCTCAGTTTATCTATTTGTTCTTACATTTGACTATGAACAACAAGAAGACAAAACCAGGCCATGCCTTCTGTCCTTAGCTTGGAAATCTCAAATAACCAAACTGACTTGTTTATAAGATCTGCTTCAAAGCACAACAAAGCACAACTCTGCTAAGCTTTCTTCCACTGTATAACATTCGTTTCCCCCAGTTTCTAAGAATATGTTCATCACTTCCTTCTGAGTCCTCAGAAGTATCTCTAGCATCCATTTGTATACAGACAATTTTTCTATACCAATTTAATTGTATCCTGAGATAAAATGTTTTCTCTATTATGTGCCTCTCTTCCTTCTGAACCCTCACTAGCAGAATCATTATTGTCATCCTTATTTCCACTAACAGTTTGTTCAAGGTTGTCTTGGGCTATTCTGTCATGCTGTCTCAAATTTTTCCAGCATCTGCTCACTGCCACATTAAATTTTTTTGACTTATTTTTTAGAGCAACACATCACTCCTGAATTCCTTCTGCATTCCTTGATATATGGCCTATTCCTTTTCCATCTTCAAAGCGTAATATCTTCAAATTCACCTCTCTCACTCCCTGCTGCCTCACCACCTTTGTGCTGTCATTACATCCATTGCCTTTTCTCTCTGAATTCTGTATTATCTTATAAGGACCTGTCCCCTATTTATTGAACCATCCCAGATAATCTGAGATAATTTTAAAATTTCAAATTCCTCACCTTAATTGTATTTGTAGAGTCTCTTTTGCCCTGTAAAATAAGATAATTCATCCTGGAGACTAGGACATGAACATCTTGGGTTTTAATCTTCTATCTATTGTACTAGTACTATTCAAAAGTGCTATAGTTATGGAAGACAAAAAAGACTGAGAAACTATTAGGTCTGGAAGATATCCGGTGACATGATAACTGAATGTCATATGGGATGCTGCATTGTATACTAAACCAAATACATAAAAAGAAAGTATACTTTGAAATGTATAATATGAACACTGACAAAAGATAAATAAAACCTGTATATTAGTTACATTGTTGTATAAATGCTAATTTTCTAGTTTTGATGATTGCACTGTGGTCATGTAAGATGTTGATAATAGGGGCATCTGAATGACGATTACACAGAAACTTTTACAGTCTCTTTTGTATGTCTAAAATCATTTCAAAATATAAACTTAAAAACTTTTATTAATGTATATGGGCACCATCAGTATTTGACCTATTTCCTTTTTCTCAATAAATTTAAGCATTACAAAATGTTCTAATGTTACACAGCTGGTAAGAGAATGCTATTTTATTAGTTTAATTTTTTTAATTATGAGTGACATTAGACATCTTTTTCACATTTATTTATTGATATATTAGTTTGTTAGGACTGCTCTAACAAAATATCAAATACTCTATAGCTTTAACAACGAAAGTTTTGTTTTCTTACAGTGTTAGAAACTGTACATCTAAGTTTGAGATGCTTGCAGAGTCAGTTTCTTCTCAGTCCTCTCCTTGATTTATAGATTCTTTCTTGTTGTGTCCTCATGTAGCCTTTTTTCTTTGTGCATGACTCTTATTGTCTCTTCCTTATCTTGTTAGGACAGTGGTCATACTGCTACAGGGCTCCACCAGTCAGACCTCATTTAATGCTAATTACCTTTCAAAGACCTCATTCCTAGATATATTTATTGTTGGGATAAATACAAACTGAGGGAGGGAACACACTTCAGAACATAGCAGCTGTCCATACATTTCCTTTGAGAGAGATGTGTGGCATATTTTATCCTGTTGACATTTGAATGTGCCTATCATATTGTGTATCCATTTATAATCTTTCATTACTTCAGAGTGATTACTTCTTCGAAAGGAAAGTGAGTACAATTGGCCAGTGTTATTGATTTAATTTTTTAATTTTTTTAACTTTTTCCTTTTTTATTAATCATTTGGTTGCTTACATGTTTATATGTATATAAATACACTACATCATTGCATTCCCCATGGTTCTCCCTCTACCTTTTCACCCGTGAACCTTCATCTTGAATTTCTTGAGTTCTTCCCATCCCTGATTAATATCCCCTCCCCCTCCTGAGCTGCTTGCTTCTGGTCCATTGCTTATTTTGACTTTTTCTTTGTCTTTTTTATTCCTATATCCAATCTATAGGTGAGACCATATGGTTTCTGTCTTTTTCTTTTTGACTTATTTCTGCTGATATGATTCCCTATAGGCCCATCCATATTATCACAAATGCATCAAGTTTGCCATTTTTATTGATGACTAATATTCCATATACAATGGAAAATTATTCTGTCATCAAAAAAGATAAATATGACACATTTGTGAGAACATGTATGGACCTAAAGGGAATCATATTAGCAGAAATAAGTCTGAAAGATAAAGAGAAATACTAGATGATCTCACCTCTGTGCAGGATATAGGGATAACAAACAAATAGATGACAAGGAAAAGTTAAAACTGTCAGCAGAACTGCATAATAGAGCAAAAGGGGGGGAAGGGTGTAAAATTGGGGGAGGGATGTGCACAAGAGATTAAGATGATGACAAGGTGACATGGTGGTGGGAGAACCTTGGGGTAGATAACAACGTAAAATAAATATATGTGCAATGAATTTTTTAAAAATAATAAAATTAATTAAAAATATTCCATTGTGTAAAAATACCACATCTTTTCAACCATTAATTAGGTTTGGGTTATTTGGGCTGTTTCTATATCCTGGCTATTGTAAATAGTGCTGTGATAGGCAGGCTGTCCCTCCCACACCCCAGTTCTGTGCCCTGGTCAAGGATGGAGGTCAGCTGTCAGAGGAAGTTAAAGAGGAAATGTTTCCAGGGGAACATCCTGGAGGCAAAAACTGGGGAGAAAGAATAAATTTTAGGAGGTTTAAGAGAGGCTATTCCTTTTACAGAAAAGTCATAAAGCTCAGAGGAAGAAGAAACACTTGAGCAGACAAAGGGAATGGGGATGTGGATGATGCTGGAGAGTGAGGAGGCACTGGCAGTTTTGTTCACAGTCACATTCCCACTACCCAGAAGGCATGTAAGACAGCAATAAATCTGTGTTAAGTAAAAACTAAAACAAAACCCATAGTGCTGTGATAAATATCCGAGTACAGATGTCCTTTTGAATTAGTGTTTTTTTATCCTTTAGTGTATTCCTAATAGTGGAACTGATGGATCAAATGGTAGTTGCATTTTCAATAGTTGAGGGTTATCCATGCAGCATTCCATAGTGGCTGAACCAATTTGTAATCCCACCAGCAATGTAAGAGTTTTCCTTTCTCTCCGCATCCTTGCCAGCACTTGTTGTTGCCTGTTTTGTTTGTTTGTTTGTGTTTTGTTTTTGTTTTCTTTATATGGTCCATTATTACTGGTGTAAGATGGTTTCTCAGTGTGGTTTTGATTTGTATTCTTTGGTTATTAGTGATGCTGAACGTTTTTTCATATGCCTATTGGCTATTTATATGTCCTCCTTTGAGAAATGTCTTCTTAGTTCTTCTCATTTTTTAATTCAACTTTTTGCTTTGTTTTTGTTAAGTTATGTGAGTTCTTTGTGGATCTTTGTCATCAGACCCTTATCACTTGTATGGAGGAAAAAAATTTTTCCCATTTGGTGGGATTTCTTTTTATTTTGGTTATTGTCTTTTTTGCAGTACAGAAGCTTTTTAATTTTCTGTGGTCCGAGCTATTTGTTTTCCTTCGTTTTTTTTCCATGTGTAGGTGTGTAATAGAGGTTTACATATCCTGAAAGGGGTTTATGAAAAGTAGGTCTTGGAGTGTTTTGTCCATATTTTCCTCTACGCATTCTATGGTTTCAGGTCTTACATCCAAGTGTTTTATTTATTTTGAGTTGTTTTTTGTACATGGTGTGGAGGAGTTGTCCAGCCAAATTCTTTTGCATGTAATGGTCCAGTTTTCCCAGCACCATTTATTGAAGAGGCGATCCTTATTCCATTGTATGCTTTTTTCCCCTTTGCCAAAAATTAGTTGACTATACATGTGTGGCTTTATTTCTGAGCATTTTCTGTTCCATTGGTCTGTTTGTCTGTGTTTTGTTTCAATACCATGCTGTTTTAATTATTATGTCTTTGTAGTATAAATTGAAGTCTGGGAGTGTAATACCTACATTCTTTTTTCTTTTGGTTAATAAGGATTTTCAGTATTTGAGGTATTTTATTATTCCTTACGAACTTCAGTAATTTTTTACTCTATCTCTTTAAAAAATGTCATTGGAATTTTTATTGGTATTGCATTGAATTTGTAGATTGCTTTCGGTAGGATGGCCATTTTGAAATGTTAATTCTTCTAATCCATGAACAGGAAAAGTCTTTCCATTTCCTTATGTCTTTTTCTATTTCTTTTTTAGAAATTTTTATTATTTACTTCTAGTCTCATACACAATCGTTCTTCCCCGCATGATTGTTGGTCCCCTTGGGAATGTCCCCCTCAGCATCCACCTCCGTCACTCCCTCTCCTTTCTCTTTACTGTTTGTTCCATTTAGCCCTTAAGTCTTTTTTTTGCCCCTCTGGAGCAATGTCTTTTTCCTGGGTGAGGCTCGGTGTTCCAGAGGCATGGTAGACCACGCTTCTTATATTTCCAGTCTTAGCTTGCATCAGGCAGCCCATCCAAGCTTGTTTGGAGTCCGATAATAGTGCCAGTTCCTCTGTTCTTTATGTCACTTCCATACTGTCGTTTGTTGAAAAAATTGCCTGAAAGGGAAATATGTCAATTGAAGGTTGGTCTGGTTGGTCTCCTTGTTCATGGACAGCTGCTTAGCTGTCAGGCTGCTGCCTTATTTCTGTGGCTCTCCTCCTTCTGTCCAGAGAGGGGTGCACCACACTTTTGTTGGAGGCCTCTCCAGGCCACAGTTCTGGCTTCTTAGTCTCACCAAGGATGATGTTGTTGGAACAATCCTGGTTGTTGTTTCCATCGTTGGTTTCACAGCTCCGTGTTCCTTATCCTGCTCCAAGTCTTTTTGGGTTCTACCCAGGGGATATATGACTCTAGGGCTCTTACTCAAATAGCTCTCCTCATCTATTTCTTCTGTTGTATTATTTACCAAGCTCTTGTTCCTGATGAGGACTGATTGGAGTGGGAGTAGTCCAGAGAAGGGGTTAATATTGTGCCAGTGTGGCCCCACTCTTCACAGCCCCATGCCCCAGTGGGGTTCCCCCCACATCCTGTGTGAACCTGGAAAGCTTGGTGTGGTGTGCCCGCCCCCTCATCCTTGCACATACACCTGGGAGCCAGGGCCAGCCGGGCTGAAATCCGGACACAAAAAATTTGGCATGGCAGATGGAAAAGAGCTCAGCCCTGGGCCTAGTCGCCCTTGGCCACTGAGGGCAAGGCTTCGCTCACCTGCCTTTACTTCATTTAATAATGTTTTACAGTATTTTTTTTTGTATAGGTCATTCATGTCTTTTGTTAGGTTTATTTCCATCTATTTAGTTTTCATTGGTGCAATGGTTAATGGACTGTTTTTTTTTTATTTCTTCTTCTGACTGATTTTTTTGCATATAAGAAAGCTACTAATTTTTGTGTGTTGATTTTGTATCAGGCTACCTTACTGAACTGATTTATTGTTTCAGATAGTTTTTCTGTGGATTTTTGTAGGTTCTCTACATAGACAATCATATCATCTGCATATAATGATGACTCCTATACTTTTTTCCCTATTTGTATTCCTTTTATGTCTTTCTCTTGTCTTGTTGTCCTTGCTAGAACCTCCAATACTATGTTGAAAAATATAGGTGAGAGTAGGCATCCTTGACTGATTTCAAATTTTAGTTGTAATGATTTCAGTTTTCCCCATTAAGGATTATATTTTTCATAAAAGACTTTTATTTTGTTCAAATATGTTACTTTTATTTCATTTTTCTCAAGGGCGTTCATCATGAATGGATTCTAAACTTTATCGAACACTTTTCTGTGTCTATTGGTATCATTTGGTTTTTGGTTTTCTCCTTGTTGATGTGATGAACTATGTTTATTCATTTTCTGATGTTGAACCATCCTTGTGCCCCTAGGATGAATCCCACTTGGTCATGGTGAATAATCCTTTTTATGTTATTGGATTCTGTTTGCCAGGATTTTGTTTAGAATTTTTGCATATGTGTTCATTAGGGTGATTGGCCAAAAGTTTTTTTCTTTGTACTGTTTTTGTTTGGTTTTTGTATTACTGTAATATTTACTTCATACAATGTATTCAGCAGATTTCCTTCTTATTTTTTTGGAAGAGTTTTAGTAATATAGGAGTTATTTCCTATTTGAATGTTGGAATTTGTGAAACTGTGTGATGTTGGGCTGTTTTTAGAAAGTTTTGATGACTGCTTCAATTTCGCTGCTTGTGATTGGCCTGTTTAAATCCTCTATTTCTTCTTTGTTCAACTTTGTGTGACTATAAAGTTCTAAGAATTTGTCCATCTCACTCAGGTTGTTGTATTTGTTTACATAAAGGTACTCATAGTAGTCTCTAATTATCTTTTGGATTTCTCCTGTGTCAGTTGTAATTTCTCCTCTTTCATTTATGACCCTGTTTATTTTGAGTTTTCTTCCTTTCTTTTTTTGTGAACCCTGCTAGGTGTTTGTAAATTTTATTTATGTTAAAAACCTGCTTTTGTTTTTATTTTCTGTATTGCCTTTTTAGTTTCTGTTTGTTTATTTCTGTTTGAATTTTATTATTTCCTGCCTTTTCTTCTATTTTGGGGCGTTATTTTTAATTTTTTTTTATTTTTTCTTCTTCTAGTTCCTCAAGCTGGGAGATTGTATTATTTCTTCCTCTTTGATATGGGCCTGTATTGCTACTCTTAGTACTGCTTTTGTTGAGTCCCAAACATTTTGGAAAGTTGTCATCTTTATCATTTGTTTTGATGTAAGTTTTGATTTCTTTGATTTCCTCATTTACCCAGTGGTTCAGTCGAAGGTTGTTCTGTTTCCAATGTAGTAGATCCTCTTTGTTTGCTTTCATTGTTGATGTCTAGTTTGATGCCTTTATGATCAGAGAAAAAGGTTGGAATTATTTTAATCTTTGTGTATTTATTCATGTTTACCTTTTGGCCTAATGTATGGTCGATTTTGTAGAATGATCCACATGTATTTGAAAAGAAAGTTTATTCTTTTCCTTGGGGGGGGGCACAGTGTTCTATAGATATCTATTAGGTATATTTGATCTCAATCTTCCTTTAGAGCTTCTGTGTCATTGTGTAGTTTTTGTTTTGTTGATCTACCCTTTGCTGAGAGTGGGATGTTCAGGTCACCTACCATATATGTATTTTCACCAGTGTTGTCTTTTAGTTCTGCTAGTAGTGGTTTTATGAATTTTGATGCTCCCTTGTTTAGTGAATATAAGTTAATAATTGTAATGTCTTTCTGGTGAATTAACTCCTTTATCATTAGGTAGTGACCTTACTTGTCCTTTGTTACTTTTTTTATTTTGAAATCTACTTTGTTAAAATTGCTGTGCCTGCCTTCATTCATTTTGAGGTCATTTGCTTGAAATACTGTTTTCCAATTCTTTACTTTCAATCTCTGTTTATCTTTAGAGTTCAAATGTGTTTCCTGGAGGTAATAGAATGTTGGGTTCTGTTTTTGATCCAGTCTGCTATTCTTTGTCTTTTAATTGATGAGTTTAAACTGTTAACATTAAGAGCAATTATTGATACTTGGAAGTCTGAGGTTGGTGTTTAGCAGTCATATCCAGGTTCTGTTTATTCCTCGTTTTGTTTTTCCTGTTTATTCTGGTGATTTTCATCATAAGACTTTTCTTAATATTTCTTGGAGTGGGGATTTAGTGGTAGTGAATTTCTGAAGACTTTGCCTGTCTGAAATTCTCCAATTTTTATTCATAAAGGAAGAAGAGCTTCATGGTGTAGAGTAGTGTATTCTTGGCTGGGATTTTTTTGTCTTAGAGATTTTTTGAAAATGTGGCTCCAGTCATTCTGTGCCTAAAGTGTTTCTTCAGAGAAATCTGAAGTTAGCCCAATAGGTTTTCCTTTGTATTTTGCCTGTTTCATTTCCCTGATAATACTTACCTTGTACTCTTGGAGGTTTTATAATTATGTGTCTCGCTGTGGTTTTTCTTTCACTAAGTTCATTTGGTGTCCTTCTGGCTTCCTGTATGTCTATTTTTATGTCCTTCACGTTTGCAAAGTTCTGCTCCATTATGCCCTTAAATATCATTTCAGTTCCCATGACTCTCTTCTCCTTCTGGAATTTCAATTACTCTTATGTTTCCTTTCTTTAAGGAATTGGATAGATCTCCGAGTTTTTCTTCTTCTTACTTTTTGATTTTTCTTTACTGATTCTTTTTATTTCAGTGTCTTCGAGATTAATGATCCTTTTTTCAATTACATCCAATCTGTTTTCATTGCTTTTTTTCCTGTGCTTTTTGATTTCCTCTTTTGAAATTTTATCTCCTGGGTCTCTTCTGTTTCTTTTTTATGGATTCAGTCTTGTTCTTCATCAGTTTTGTTACGCTCATTAATGTATTCTTTTTATATTTTTCTACTGCTCTTAAATCTTTGAATGTTTCTGTCAATCTGTGTTTGATTTTTTCTCTTAACTCATTGAATGGTTTTGTCATGCTGAGTTTGGTCTTTGTCAATGTGGCATTTCTTCTGTGTCATCTTTGTTGGATTTTAGAGGTTGTCTTTCCTTTGGTGATATATTGTTTTCTAGAGGATTTACTTGAGTATTTACATTTTTCCTCCTTCCTTTGTTTTGCTTTAGGGCATGCTAGTATTGATAAACTATGGCTCTTGTTGGCATGGTACTTAGAGTCCTTTAGTATGCCATCCTCTGAATATACCACATCCTCTTGGTACAGTCTTCTATCAGTGGTTACAAAGGTTCTTTTTAAGCCTGAATTATAAATAGCTGTTATAAATTGTTGCAATATACTTGTGGAATGTGCATTTTTTTTTTAGCTGCAAAAGTGGGATTGCTAGATCATCTAGTATTTCATTTTTAGTTTTTTTAAGGTAAGTTCAGATTGCTTTCCAAAATGACTATACCTTTTACATTCCACCAACAGTGTATTAGGGTTCCTCTTCCTCAACATCCTCACTGGCATTTGTTTTTCAAGGTCACTATAATGTATGATGATCTCATAGGTGTTTTTAACTTTCATTTCTCTTACAGAAAGTGATGATGAACATTTTTCCTCTTTGGAAAATTGTCTTTTCAGATCTGCCCACCCCCCTTTTTAATTGTTTTGTCGTTTTTGTTGTTTTTGTTCTTGGTAAGTTTTGCTGAGTTGTTTATATCCTCTGTCACTTGTGTGATGTGGGAATATTATCTCTCATTCAGGAGGATACCTTTTAATATATTTTATTTCACTAACTAAAAGCTTTTAAATTTGCAGTTGTCCCAGCTGTCTATTTTGATTTATTTTCTTTGCTCTTGGGATCAGTCCCCGAGGAATTCTCTATCATTGATGTCATGAAAAATCTTGTTAATGCTTTCTTGTATGGATTTTATTGTTGCTTGTCTTACATCTAAATCTTTGATCTATTATGAATTTAACTTTTTTTTTTTATAGAGCTAGTGCATGGCCTTTATTCTTTTTTTTTTTTTTTTTTTTTTTTTTTTTTTTTTTTTTTTTTTTTTTTTTTTTTTTTTTTTTTTTTTTTTTTTTTTTTTTTTTTTTTTTTTTTTTTTTTTTTTTTTTCAGGTATCTGCCTGGTTTTCCTAGTACTTTTGTTAAAGACATACTCTTTTTTCCATCGTAAGGTTGTGGTTCTTTTGTCTTAAGCTGGGTTCTGATATATGTGCATATTTCTTTTTGGACTTTCAGTTCTGTACCATTGATTCATTTGGCTATTTTTATTCCACTACTACATTGTTTTCATTACAGTTGCTTTATAGCATTGTTTACAATCAGCTAACAGTTTGCTTCCATTTTTCTTCCTTTTGTCTTCCTCAAGATTTCTTTAGCTATTTAGAGTCATTACTGTTTCAATACAAATGTCAGTATTTGTGTCCTATTTTCTTGAAGTGAATAATTAGAATTTTTGATTGCACCAAATCAACATAATACTTTGGTAAAATAGTCACTTATATTCTATTAATCCTCCCATTCATGAACACAGATTACCTTTACATCTCCTTATGCCTTGTTCTATATCCTTTAAGAGTTCTTGTAGTTTTCATTGTGTAAATCCTTCACCTCTGTAGTTATTTAGGTATATAAATATTGATGCAATTCTAAATGGATTTATTTTCTCAGTCTGTCTTTTCCTTATTATTTGGATATGAATTTACAACTGATTTTATTCTGTTAATCTTGTATCTACTAAACTGTATTCATTTATTGTTTCTTGTAACCTTTTGGTGGAATTTTGAGCATATATATATTATTATATTGTCTGCAAATAATGATAGTTTCACTTTTTCTTTCCAATTTGAATTCCTTTTCTTTCTTGCTATTTTCTGATTGTTCTAAATAAAGCTTTATTAATTAAGCAGAAGTGGCAACAGCAGGCATTCTTTCCTTGTTCCTGATAGTAAAATGAAAGTTTTCAGTATTTCACCATTCAGTATAATATTGGCTGTGATTTTGTGATATATGGCCTTTATTATGTTGTAATAGGTTCATTCTATTCCCATTCTGTCAAGATTTTCTATAAATTGGTGTTGTGTCTTATCAAATGCTTTCTTTGATATTTATTTCTTTCATATTTATCTTTGTTCTTATTGATTGATTTGGAGTATTAAGCCAATCCCTTATTCCTAAAATAAAATCAACTTGGCAATGTTATATTTTTCTTTTTATTAAATTTCATTCATATTTTTTTCCAAATTTTATTGGTTTTTGAGGCATTTGCATAGCTATATTTTTAGGTAAAACATCACACCTCGATATGTGCACGTGCTAAAATTAATTCCATCAAAGTTCTAGTACCTATCTATCACAGTCCATTCCTTATATCAGCTTCATTTGTCTGTTGTTGAAATCCTTTATCATATAGTTTAGTGCAGTTATGGTATTTTCTAAGTTCATTAATTCTGTGTAAAGCATTTTCATATTTTAGATAGCTTGTATTCCTGATTGTGTTTATCCATTGTTTCTCCTTATTTTGACAAACTTGTTTATAATTGTTACCTTAAAATATTTATAATCAGGTTATGTAACTGTATAGGATTGAGACTTCTCTTGGGGGATTTTTGATCTATCATGTGTGATTTGTTCCTCTTGTCTCTTCATTTTTGTGTTAGAGTTCAGATAGGTGCTTTCTTTTATTGCCTTGATGAGTTGACCTTGCATTATAGTTGAACATTATCATAGGTTATTAGTCCATGCTCCTTACCTGTCTATTGTTGCATATACCAGTGCTTTACACCTGTTTGGATGACTGGAACACTAGTGCTACCAGGGGATAGGCGATAAGATACACTTCAGTGGGGAACTAGGGTTTGTTCCTAGAAAATAGTAAGACTTTGAACCTCCTAAAATGCTGTGGGTATGAGTTGGGTTGGGTGGGAATCGACACTGACCCCTTTCCTAGCTTTAATTCCTCGATTGAGGCATCCCATATAATCTTGTGGTAGTTAAATCTCTCAGCTGTGGTTTACGTATTGTATACAGGTTCTGTGACTAGTCAATTATTGTATCAGTGCAGATAACTGGCTGGGGTAGCATCATGATTTAGGGTTGTTTCCTTCACCTCTGAGTAGAGACCTTTGACTGGGAGCTCTTGTTTTTGTTGTTAGGGCCCTGATGCTTTGAACTCTGATTAGTGTCAGTATATCATTTAGTTATTTCAGCTTTGGCCCTAAATGCGATTGACATAGGTATTTTGTGGAACCTACCTCTAACTGTGTAGGAGAACCTTTATGGAGGAATAAGTGCACTATTATAGGAGTCTTACCAGTTTAAGATATAACTAGCAATATCCCATTGTCCAAACTCAAACAACAATTACAGGCTTACAGAGACAAGCAGGTAACAGTCCACTGTTCTCTACCTCCCCCATTTAGTGGTGCAGAATTCTTCAGCTCTGGCTGCATAGTTGTACTACAGTATGGGATCTGCATTTGCAGACGCCTGTCTAATACTCTGGCATACTTCCACAGACTTTTGCACCCCTACTTCTGTATTTTTATGTGCAGATATATAGTCTGTCCTTCACACTGACTCCACTCTATCCAGTAGAGCTAAATGGCAACATCAAGACTTAAGTGTATGGCTATCAAGTTAAAGCTATATACCCCATGGAATGGAGATCTGTTTTATGTAAGATAAGTTAGTTGTACTTGTTTTTGTATCAGTGTTTTGGACTTAACTCTTCTTAACGTCATTGAATTCTCTCACCTTCACCAAATTTTCCTTTGTAGTGGGTGGGAAACTGTGTTTTTATCCCTACAGGATCTTATATTACTGTGTTTTCTGGGAGATTATTTTCAGGGTATCTAGAAAATCTATTATCACATATGTGAAAATGGATGCTATTCTTATTCCTAGAGAGGTATGGTTAGAAGTAAAGCTTGAGGATCTGCAGATGTAGATTGTTGAGGGCAGTTCTTTCATTAAATTGAACAGAGAAAGCTAGGTTATTCTCAACGTGGAATTTATGGAAAATCAAATCCTGCTCTTTTTCTCAAATGGTCAAATTGGACCTCATCCAGGAAAACAATGGCATCTTAGCAATGTAATGGGTTTAACTAGACAAAAATAGCCTTTTTTAGAAAACAGCTCTGATTTATGTATTTTTTAGAGATCCAGTCTAGCAACCCAAAGAAAAGAAGCCCTTCCAGTCCTGGCCCATTGTTTTCTCTCTAAAATGTGACTTGTGAATTTTAGTATGCCACCAGAGGGCAGCAAGGAAATAGATGAATGTTTCCCTCCACCTCTGCTTCTGACTGGTGGTTGGTAGCTAGGTATTTAGAAGTATAAGTAAATATGCGGTTTTATATTCTACATGTTCAGTGTAGTATATTTAAAATATATCTGTGTATATGTATCTGTTTGTATGTCTGTTCACATACACAGAAACAGAGAGAGGAGATAAAAGAGGAAAATCTAATTAAAGCAGGCCTCTACTTTATTTCAAGTTCCGAAGTGTTAAATTTATGCTAATAATTATTAAAAATAACATTTTTATTTTAGTCTGTACATATTGGACATTTTCATAGACTAATATATCATTACCTGGGTATTTGGCAAACATTTAAAAATGAATCCTCAGGGGAAAAAAATCTTTAAATAGTGAATATTAAAAATAAAGTGTAACCCGAAGAAAAATATCTGCACATAGAATTATTAAGATTGAGAAATTTTAGATGTGTTCATTAGAGTGAATCTTAGAAAACATAGCTTCAAGTTTTCAATTCTGAATGAATCAAGGGGATATTAAACTACTTTCCAAAGCAGAGTCCTCTTAGCTTTGAAGTAAGGTCAAGACCTGTTTGAATAAGCATGTCTAATCCCGAAAGGACAATATATTAATGTAGGATGCAGTTATGAGTTAGCGTTTACTCTCCTAACATTCAGAGAACTGAAATGCTCTTTGGGTCACTCTTTTAATTCTAGTCACCTAAAGACTGATCCTCAAGATTCAGTAAAAGGTGGCAAGAACCTTTCCTTTCTTTCCACTCTCTAGCTAACAGTGAAGTAATAAATATAGCAGTTAAAACAATAGTTAGCATGTATTGAGAGTTGCTGTGTACCATGCATGGTGCTAAAGATTTGACATTCACTATCTAATTGAATTTTCAGTTTTAATGAGGTATTCCCTCATTTTACCTATAGTAAAATGATGGCATAGTGTGGAGGTGAAGTTTATTATGAGCTATCAAAATCAAGTATCCTGTTTTTATTGTATTTTGACAGCTTTTAATTTTCATGAGACAGTGTGGGAAGAGGAGGGAGAAAGAAAGAAAATGAATGAATGTGAAATCAGAGATTTTTGAGAATTCAACCAGACCCATAGAGTCTGTTCTCTTCCATGGCCTGTGATGTTCTCATATAATATTCTTTTGATTTTGCTTTGGATTCTTGGGTAAATCACTTCCTCTAATTGTCCTATAAATATAACGCATATAGGCAGGTCTAGTCAGGATTCTAGAATGCCGCATCTAGGACTTTTAAAGACTATTGCAGAGACCAAAGACAGGCCTGATGACATCTCTCTTTTTAAAAAGTTGGCTCTTAATAACAATAGACATGACATTTTCAAAGTTCTGCGCATATTTTGGTAAAACTTGATGACATACTTGATGTTTAAAGTGGTCTCTGCCAAATGTTAAGAGCTCATTATTTTTGACCCCTTCATCACCTTTGATTCTAATGAAGTTCAGAGAGTAGTTTTTGCTAATATAACCAGACCCCAGAAAGAACAATGTAGCCTTAGCCAAAGTATAAATGGAAACTTAGTAAAAAGCTGGGATTCATCAGGGCCAAGTCTTGTAGTTTTGATTTATAGAAAGGCAAGATACTTTTGTACAATTTAGAGCCCTAAGGAGGCATCTGGGGAAAATCTGGATAGTCACTCAGTTCTGCCAAGATTTTTAAGGGTTTGAATGAGTCTGGATCTCATAGCTGTTGGCAATTGAAAGCTGGTTTTCTTTTGTTACATTTCTTCTCTTTCACACCTTATTGCATGAGAGATCAAAAAACAGAAGAGGGCTAATATGTGAATAAATTCAGTAAACAGTTCATGAACCTATTTCCCAGTAAAGGCAATCCCTCTCCTGGTTGTTCCTCAAAACCCAACAAATGTTCCTATGAATTTAGTGTTCAAGAACTTTCAGAAGAAAGACCCCCAGGAGCTAGAGTCCTGACTATAACTCAAGGCAATGGCCAAGGCCCAACAGGATGAAATAGTATTTTTTGAATATTGTTCTTTTATACCTTTAGAATTCAACATAACTAGCATTCATTTATTACCAACCATGTGCCCAGAAAACAAGTAAGCCCTGCTCCAAAACAAAATCTGCTCTGGTTGTCCTCTGGAAGTTTTCCTGATGTCACAATCAAAGACCATAAAACCCTCAGTGTTCTTAACCAGTGTGTAACAAACCAAATTGGTTTGTTCTTTCTGGAATTTTAAAGGGTAGGAAAATAGTTTTCCCTGATATGGTCTATACCCAAGGAATTATTTTTCCAACCTGAAATGTTTTCTTGCCTATTATATAATAAAAAGTGTTAACCTTGAAATCAGATACATCTGAATTCATATCCTATCCTAGCTCTGCCACTTACTATCAGGTGACCTCAGATAATGCATATTGTGTTTTTAGCCAAAACTTTGTCCCTTGGTCCTCAAGCTCCCTCCGTAGTCTACTCCTTAGTGATCCAACCTAGTCTATCCATGAGTTAAGAACTGTTTTTAGCTTGATCGTTTTTAACTACAGAAGAGCCGTATCAGTGTTTGGGGATAGGGAGAATGAAAGCTTACACCCTGTGAAGTTTTAGTGAAAATTTCCCTAACTGTCCATATATGTTTCTAATTACTCTCTTCTTTAACACTATAGAAAAGGACCATGTTATATTTTGTGATGACTGTGATGGACTAGTTATTTGTTAGTCCCAAAACCCCTTTAAGTTCAAGGAAAAGAATTTATGAAAACTTAATAAATCAGTTAATATGTGTAAAGCACTTACAACTGTGTGTGAATAGGAACTCATCATTAACAACTGTTCTAGCCTATAATTTGAACTTGGAAAAAGTTTGTGTCACAAAAGTCACTTTCAGGTAGTCTATGAACAGCAGTTAGTACAGTTATATATCTCTTCTCCCACCATTGCTGTCACTGCTAACTACATTGATTGCATGAGATGCAAAAGAACTTGTTTTGTATATTGCCCCACTTGGTATTTGACCCCATCCATTCCATTAAGAGTGACCTCCACCTTGTAAGTTTTCCATCCTTTGGGGATTTTTCCTTTTATATTCAAATAGTATGGTATTCCTTTTTTATAGTTACGTAATTAGTCTTTTCATGGGTATTCAAGAAATCAGTTGGGAAAAAGCCTAATTTCTTTTTTTGAACCTTTCAATTTTTTCATTTGTAAACATTTTTCCTTTAATAAAAATGAACTGTCAAAGTAAGTTCAGATATCATGGACCCATGATCTCTGCTTTCTCCTCTCTTAAGAGAAACTATGGAGACTCAGATTTTCCTTTTGATACCCACTAGGTATAGCTGTAGCTCGTAGTTCTTTTTTTGTTTTTTCTGGAAAACCAATGATATCCATTAATTTAATACTTCTTGAATTTATATCATGTATTAGGCAACATTTTAACATAGGGATTACCAGTAAATTATAAAAAAAATGGTCTTTCTAGTGCCTGAAAGAGTCAACATAGGCTGCATGTTAGAAATACGAGGCAAGCATGTGTAAAAACTGAAACATATCAGAACTGAAGAAAAATTAGGATGCAGTGCATGTCTCAGTGTATCCTGGTACCAAGAAAAGAATATGACATAGCAACCAAATGAATCTTGAGGCTAATACAGCTTTAGGTCATATTTCTGGTCCCACAACCATTAGCAATGATCTATATAGTTACCATCATTGAAGTATCTCTTTAGGCACTGTAGTAGTTGCTGCAAATATCTTTTGCTATTCATAAATCCACAGAAACTTTGCACTGAGTGTTTCTGCTATCTGGAATACTATTTTTTCCAGGTACCCATTTATCTCCCTCTCTATATTTCAGTAGAATGATGACCAAATATACTCTTCTCCGGAAGCACTTCTAGGTGAATATACTTAAAACTTGACAAACCTCTTTCTACCATGTTTCTTATCCTTCCTTCCCTGTTTAGTTTTTCTCCTTAGTATTTCTTATCAGTTTTTAACATAGCATATATTGTACTGATTTATTCTTTATGTTGACTGTTTTTCCACTAAATTGTAAGCTATATGTAAGTGTACTATCATGTTCAGTTTAACATCTCCAGAAACTAGAAAAGTGACTGGAATTTTTGAACTGGACGACAAGCACATTTATTTATTTTTATGTTGTTACCAATTACTCTTTATAGTGCATTATCTTCTACAAGTTTTTTTCCTTATCACTGTCCATGTAAAAGCAAACACATTTAAACTACATGAAAATTAGATTGTCCTCTAAAAGGCCATAACTGCTACTTCCACATTTAGTCAGCATAGGGCAACAAGGACTAGGATTACATATTCAGTGTGAAACAATTAAAATACTAGGAAAAATGCACTGGAAATCTGGCAGTTATTCATGAAAAGAAAAGAAACAAGAAATGTCAGTGTCAATGAAGTGAGCTCTTTGTTTTTCCCAGCTTGTTTTCTCACTTACTATTTTTGGAATAGAGCTTCTACTCATTTCTTTCTCTTGCTCTTCTGGAAACCTGGTAATTATTAGCTTCCCTCTTCTAATTCGTTGAGTCCAATATTTCTTGTAGAGTTCCCAGTTTCCTCATTTCCCCCTTGTCTTGATACTCTTCTTCTAAATGTGTAATTTCTAGATTTGAGTCTTGTATAGCTGAAAGTCCCTCCCCCACCATTTTTATTCTATTTAAATCATTGTTTAAGTTTGTCTGCATTTCAGTCAGAATCTCTTATTGTAATCTTTTTATATATTCAAACTCTTTAGTGAATAGTTCTCTCTTGTTACTGGATCTCCTTTCTGGGACATTTCGACTACCACATGTGCCTTTGATCAACCTTCTAATATCTCATTTAACATTTTTAGTATTGTTATAAGATAGTTTTTCTATTTCGTCTTTATTTGACTCCAGGCTTCGGTCTTCATTTTGCTTTTCCTTGCTATGTATATATGTATATTGCCTTATATACTGTTATTTATGTGTGTATGTGGTTCGAGTACTGGGGATTTATCTCTGTCTTCTTTTTAGTTTACCTAGGCATGAGGTGGAAGAAGGAGGAGGGGTCTAGGGTTTTAGCACTCAATCTTGGTTTTAGGAGTGACAGTTACATTTTCCTCATTTCATTCCAAAATAAGCTGTATTTTGTGCTTAGGTTGTATTCACTTCCTTCCCCATTTTCATATTGTTCCTCTGTTCTGGGGCTTTTGATCTCTGAAATTTTGGGCCTCCCAGTGGGGAGGGTAACAACCCTATCTCCAGACACACACTCTGGGAATAAATCACACTTGGCTCAAAAGCAGTACTGTGTGTATTGCAGGCACACATGATCCTACTTATCACTAAGCCCATCCACAAGGTCAGTTGTTGCTCTGCCCTTGCTTTAGCTGTCACTTCTCCAGAGCTGGGGAGTATGCATTTCCTTGGTTTGCCTTCCTAGAGTATTTGTGAGTTCACTCTAAGGTCATTCTTTCTAATGGAGGGCTATTTATGGAGTCAGGTCTGGTTCTGTCTGGCTTTTCTTTGGTCTCTTCTGGAATGGATGAGGGAAAATGAATTTTCAGTGGCCATACTGTCCTAATCATGGGGTTCCCAATTTCCCAAATTCAAGCCTGCAGATCTCCCACTGTCCCGGGTTGAGCTCAGACCCACTCTTCTGTACAAAAATTCTGCCCAGGAATTTCACAATGTCCTTGATTTCCCTTCCAGTGACTTGGGAAGATGACCCCCTACCCAGATATGCTCCTCTTTGCCACCTCTTACCCTTTCCTCTTAGCAGTCACTAACCTTAATTCTTGAAATTTCTGAGAAGTGCTGGGGCTGTTTAACTGTATAGCTTTTTTGAAGCATCTGAAATTTCCTCAAAAGACATCTGTCTTTTATAAGTTTTTTTCAAGTGAAAGAGCAAATCCAACTACTTTTGAGTTTTTATATTACAAATTAGTGCTTAAAATTCAGTTTGACAAATTCAGCATTTCCTGCAAGTCAAGTCTAATAGTGATAAACTCCCTCACCTTTTGTTACTTGGTAAAGTCTTTTATGTCTCCTTCATTTCTGAAATATAACTTTACCATATAAAATATTCTTGGTTAAAAGGGATTTTTTTAAAAATTTCAGCACATTCACAGATCATCCAATTTTCTTCTGGTCTGCAAGGTTTTCTGGTGACAATTTAGTAAATAGCTTGGTAGGGGGTTATTTTTTATGTGACGGTATTTGTCTCTTGGCACTTTAAAATTCTATCTTTGTCTTTGATTTTAGACAAAGTTTGAAGAAGATTGTTTTTGGTAGAAATTTACATGAGTTGTTACTTTCATAAATCTCTCCTCAGTTTTCCAAAGTTTCCAGTCATTATTTTAAAAATCTTTCCAATCCTTTTCCATATTTTCCTCCATATGGGACTTTAATGATGTATAGATTACATCTTTTAGTGGATTCCATAGTGCACATAGATTTTCTTCATTATTTTATATTCTTTTTTTATTCCTGTTTTTCTGACTGCACAATAACCTCTCCATCAATTCATTGTTTCTTCTGCTTGGTTGACTGAGATAGCAATGCTCTTTACTGAGTTTCATCATTTTTTTCTTGACCTTTAAAATTTCTGCTTGTGTTTGCTTTAAATATTTTATATTTCTTTGTTGAACTTCTCATTTTTTTTTTACTGAGCATAATTTTTTTTTTTAAACATCAAATAATTTATTTGAATATAAATTTCACATCTTTGTAATTCTCAGGACTCACCCCCACACCCTCCCTGATCATTCCCCCTCTGTCTCCCCCACCCCCACCTGGAGTTGTGTACTTCAATTTGGTTGTTAGCTTTTTTTGTTGTTGTGAACTTCTCATTTTATTCATGTGTTCATTTACTAACTTCATTTAATTACCTTTGCTTTCTTGTAGTTCCTTGAATTTCTTTGAGATGATTATTCTATTTTCCCTGTCAAATTATTCATATTCATATCTTCAAAGTGTTACTGAGTATTATTAATTTCCTTTGGTGATTTCATGTTTCTTTGATTATCTACAATCCTTATGGCTTCCTACTGGTGTATTTGCATTTGACAAAGAAGACACGTCTTCATGTCTTTACATATTGGTTTCAGCAGGAAAAGTCCTTCAATAGTCAGCTCATCCTGAGATTCTTGGTAGACTATATGGCGGTATTTATGGACAAACGTCCTGCCAGAGTATTTGGCTAGGTAGGTTTCATGGGTTACTTAACAGGTGACCGTATCTTAAGTCCAAGGGGTTGTTGTGGATCCTGGGTTCACTGGGGCAGCCTTGAACCTTGAGTCTATAATGAAAGCCTGTGAGCTTGCTTTGTGACAGGTAAACCTAGATACTTGGTCCACAGGAACAAGTCTGATAATGTATCATCTAGGAACCTGGTCTCATAGGAACTGGTTTGGAGGCTGGGGAAATAAGGGTTAGCCTAGTGCAAAGGAAAGCCTGAAGTCTAATTTCAAAGAATTGGTCTATAGTCTGAAACCTCAGGGGCCAGCCTCGTGTCAGAGCAGGCTGTGAGCTTGGGTCCATGTGTGACAGCTGATAGGTTGGAACCACAGATATTGGCTTTGTTGCAGGGTGGAAAGTTTCAGTCCACAGGTATCTGTCTAGAGCCTGAAATTCAGGACCTATGATGGTGTTGAGGCAATTTGAGAGAGTGTGTCTATGAGAACCAACAAAAATCTGTGGGAAGTGGTTGGATCTGGAATGAGCCAGAAATGTGGATTCATGGGAGCTAACTGGGGGCTTGTTGACACAAGAGCCAGCCAGTATCATGGTAGGATTGGGCTATGGGAACTATTATTCAATGTTATAATGAAATCAACCCCTATAATTAGTACAAAGAGATATGCCACAGCCCAATATTTTATCTGGAAAGAGTAGTACCCTTCCTTCCTTACCACATACATATGTCTTTCCAAAGTGGATGTACTAAAGTTAAAAGTTCAGTCTCTGCAGAGACAGGAAGATGCTCAAGTACATATGTGCCACTGTATAAAAATTCTAAATCACAGATCTTCTCTCATTACTCTAGTATTCCTTATGTCTTCAAAAGCACTTTGTCTTTGCTCTCTTCTTTTTTGAATTAGTAATTCCTACATGGTATGAACTTTTTAAAAATCAGAATGATACAGGAATGAAAAATTTTCCTCTGTCTTTGCATCAGTCATTTACTGTTCCTATCTTTAGGTAAACAGTATAACCAGTATCTTTGATATCCTTTCAGAAATATTGAGTGCATGTAGGTATCATTAATCACCATCTATACTATACCCTGGGTACTTTTAAAATTTGATTCCCACTATACATTCTGCAGTAGATGGTGTTCTCCCCACATTGTAGATGAGGAATCTATGGCTCAGCAATGGGAAATGACTTGTCAAAGGGCTCCCTGACATTAACTGGAAAGTCCTTGATAGATGTTACAGTTTTTGTCTACATTTTTTCCTCTACACTGAGAAGTGCCAGGTCCTGCAAGTCCAACATGATAGGAGATTTCTAAACTTGCTAATAGCTAGAGTGATTAAGAAAATCCTCTTGATTCCTTTAGCAATACTATAATTCCTATGGCAGATTCTAGATATAATGCTGTCAGGCATCAACTGGTAGGTAGCATTAGGAGACAAAAGCTTGATCTTTCCTAATTATCTGCTGGAAATATTCACCCTCTACAGATCTATTCAAGTCCACCTGAGGAAAGTGCTGTACCCCCAGTGCCTCCACCTCGAGTGACAGCAAGAAGGCACAAACCAATCACAATTTCAAAGCGCTTGCTACGGGAACGAACTGTTTTCTATACTTCTTCCCTGGATGAAAGTGAAGGTGAGTATTGAGGTGCATCCGTAACTTCTTGACAGTGACCAAACAAAAAGAGGGTGTTGTAAGGCAGAAGTAGAAATATAACCATTTTTCTCCATATAAAAGTAGACTTTTCTTGACTCCTAGTCAGAAAAAAATAAGGTTTATAAAGTTTGTACCTAGAAAGAAAATCAATATTATGGCTGTAGATAGGATAGGGACAGAAGTTATAGCAAGTACCATGGTCCATTAAGCAAGTAGATGATCCAAAGATGTTCTTAGATATATACCGCAAGACATTGAAATGGGTGAGGAATGTGCTTTCTGAATGTTCTAAGATTTTTAAATTAAAA
>PVHY01003397.1:42840-108833 GCA_004024945.1 Uropsilus gracilis
CGCACCACATCTCCCCTGGTCTCTTTGCCTCCTTTCTTTTTGCTGTTTGTCCTTGTTTAGTCCTTTAGTCTTTTTTTTTTTTTTGAGCCATTTCCTCGTCCTTGGTGAGGGTGCGATTTCCCCGGACTTGGTAGAATGTGCTGTTTATCATTCCTGTACTGTTTTTGGAGCACCTTTGGTCTTGGTGGGTCTCATCTCCGCAGTTTGTGCCACGTTGTGTTGTTCCTTCAGTCATGCTTCAGGTCTTTGGCTTTGGGGGCATGACTCCACCTTATATTTTGGAAGAGCAGATCCCCAAAGGGACATCCATCAGCTAATGGTAGGTCTCCTCCCTTGGGGCTTTGCTGTGGTGCCACTGCAAATAGACAAGCCTCTTCTTCTTTTTTTTTTTTTTTTTGCTTTTTTTGAGTCTAGGTTTTGCTATTTTTGCCCGTGGAACCGCAGGCCACTGTTGCCCGTGGTAACACAGACTCAAGCAATCCCCTGCCTCAGCTTCCCATGTAGCTGGGATTACAGGTGTGCACCACCACGCCCGGCTAAGTAACATCAATTTGAATAGCTGTGTGTGGATAAAAATCCATTCATGATTGATGAGGAATTCAGCTAAGAGATTATAGCATGTGGATGGAGTAGGGGAGACAGCTACATTTTAACCATGTCACCTTGCCCCAAGCTCACTCAGCATAGTAACAGGGATACATATTACATGGGGTAACATGTTGATGATATAAATTAGTACAATTATTATGGAAAACAAATTATATGGAAATTCCTCAAAAATTAAAAATGCGATTACCATGTAATCTAGTAATTCTACTTCTGTGTATATTCAAAGAATATGAAATCAGTATCTCTAAGAGATATTTGGACTTTCATGTTTACAGCAGCATTATTCACTAAAACCAAGATATGGAAATGTCCAAGTGTCCATTGGTGGATGAATGGATAAAGTTGTGGGATACACCAATATATGGAATATTATTTAACCTTATAAAGAAGGAAATACTGTCATTTGCAACAACTTGGACACACCTGGCTTATATAAGCCGGGGCAGAAAGTGCATGATCTCAAATGTATAAAATATAAAAAGCCAAATTCATAGATACAGAGAGAGAATGGTAGTTATCAGTGATTGTGGAAAGGAGAAACAGGCAGGTATAGATCAAAAGGTACAAAGATTCAGTTATGCAAAATGAATAAAATAAGTTGTTATACAGATATAAGGCAAATATAGCATGATTATAGGTTTTAAAAAATTTTTTTCATTACATTTCATTTATTTGGCAGAGTAAATTTTTTTTATTGATACACACATACATATATATAGAGAGAGCTGAATTTAAAAGGAGAATAAGTTAGAGAAACATTTGAAAAGCTATGTACACTATTTGTACATTGTGTGCATATTTGTATTAAAACTAGCTTGACAATAATCAATTGATTGGTTTGTCAGCCTAATTTTTGTTTTGAATGACATTTAAACTGGTGGAAAAGCAATCTCATTTTTCCTTTGTGACTGCAGATAACACATGTCCATGACTATTTGCATATTATTCTTTTATCTGCTGGCATTGCTTTTTTATTTTTTATTTTATTTTTATTAAATAAATTATATATATATATAAATATATATATATATATATATTTCACATCATTTTAATCTCCGGGGGGTCACCCACCAACTCCCCTCCCTGACCACCCCAGTGGGTCCCCACCCTCCCATTGTGTACTTTTATTTGGTTGTCCATAGATTAGTAAAACCATTTGGTTTCTGTCTTTTTCTTTCTGACTCGTTTCTGCCAGTGTGATTTCTTCTAGATACATCCATGTTTCCATGAATTCATCAAATTTGTCATTTTTAATTGATGAGTAATACTCCATTGTGTATATATACCACATATTCTTCATCCATTCATCTGTTTTGGGACATATGATTTGTTTCCATGTCCTTGCAATTATAAACAGTGCTGCAATGAATATCTGAGCACAGGTGATATTTTGTATCCACATTGAGGTCTCCTTTGGGTAGATTCCCAGAGGAGCAATTGCTGTGTCAAATGGTAGTTCCATTTTCATTAGTTTGAGGGTCCTCCATACTACTTGCCATAGTGGCTGGATCAGTTTACATTCCCACCAGCAGTGTAAGAGTGTTCCTTTCTCTCCACATCCATGCCAGCACTTCTTGTTGCCTGTTTTTTGAAGTGGGCCATTCTTACTGGTGGTATCTCATTGTGGTTTTGATTTACATTTCCCTGATTGCTAGTGACATTGAACAATTTTTCATGTGCCTATTGGCTATTTGTATTTCCTCTTTGGAGAAGTGTCCTTACAGTTCTTTTCCACATTTTGTCATTGAGCTTCTTGCTTTGTTTTTATTTAATTATGTAAGTTCCTTATGGATCTGTGTTATTAAACCCTTATCACTCATGGAGGGCAAAATGTTTTCCCATTTGGTTGGACTTCTTTTAATTTTTTCTGTTGTCTCTTTTGCTGTACAGAAGCTTTTTAGTTTGATGTAGTCCCATCTGTTTATGTTTTCCTTCATTTTTTTGCTGGACTTTGTTGAATGCTTTCTCTGCATCTTTTGATATGATCATGTGATTTTTGTTTTTCTTCTTTTTGATGTGATGGATTATGTTAATTGATTTCTGGATGTTGAACCATCTTTGTACCTGTGGGATAAATCCCACTTGGTCATGGTGAATAATGCTTTTCATGCATCATTGGATTTGATTTCCTAGGATTTGTTTAAAATTTTTACATTCGTGTTCATTAGGGAAATTGGTCTATCATTTTCTCTCTCTAGTCACCCTCATTTTTTCTTTATCTTGGACTCTTGGAAGGTTTATGATTATGTGACTTGCTGTAGTTTTTCTTTCATTAAAATAGTTTGGTGTCCTTTTTGCTTCTTGTATGTCTATTTTCATTTTGTTCCTCAAGTTTGGAAAGTTCTCTTCTATAATTACATTAAATAGCCTTTCATTTCCTATGTCTTTCTCTTCTCCTTCTGGGATTCCAATTACTCTTATATTTCCTTTCTTTAAGGTATCTGATCTCTGATTTTTTGTTCTGTCTTCTTACTTTGTTTTTCTCTCTTTTTCTCTGTTAGTTCTCTCTATTTCTATATCCTCCAATGTGCTGATTCACTCTCAGTTTCTTCTAGTCTGCATTCATGCCTTTTCCCTATATATTTTTAGGTCTCCTATCACTCCTCTTATATACTGCATCTCCTTCATTTTCTTTTTTAGGGTTTCAGTCTTGTTCTTCTGTTCACCAATGATAATGTTCATTTTGCTACATTCCTTATTTTTCTACTTTTCCCCTTAGCTCATTGATTGCTTTTATCATATTGTTTTTGAATTCTTTATTGGATGTAAAGGGCATTTCTTCAGATTCATCTATGTTGGTTTCTGTAGGTTGTTTATCCTTTGGAGATGGATTATTTCCCTTTGGGCTTACTTGAGTAATTGTATTTTTCTTCCTGTGTTTTCCCTTCAGGTTCCCTACATATTGAGAGCAGTTCTTCTAGTATTGGTTGGCATGTTGAGGTATATCAGTTTGCGGTAGTTTCTGCCCTTGTGCCTTTGTAATTTCTTGCTTCTGTTGGCCTGTGTTTTGGGGGTGAGTTCCTTTCCTTTGTTTATGGGCTGTGTGTTCTCTATTTTTCTCTGAAATCTCTATCCAATGTTTTATTCTTTTTTTAAAATTTTTTAATTTTAATTTATACATATATATATATTTCACATCAATCACTTCATTCTTGTTGAGGATTCTTGTTGAGGATTTTTAACTGCACTGGTGCCGATAGGTGTCACGAAGCCAGCTGGCGCTTCTGCTGCTGTCCACTAGGGAAGAGGTGGGCTTGATGCGATGGTCCCCAACGCGATGCAGTGGGAAGGGGAGCAGTGAAGTGTATCACCAGACCCTGGCTCTCCTGGCATTCTTTTTAATTGTTTATTACATAATTTATTTATATATAAATTTCACATCTTTGTAATCCCCAAGGTTCTCCCACCACCTTCCCTTCCTGACCATTCCCATCCTCTCCCACACCCCTCCCCCCAAAGTTGTGTATTTCACTTTGGTTGTTAGCTTGTTTTCCTCATGGATTTTTGTTATTTTTTCTATGTCCCATATTTAGTGAAACCATTTGGTTTCTGTCTTCTTTCTGATTTGTTTCTGCTAGTATGATTTCTTCTAAGTATATGCATTTTGTCATAAAATCATCAAATACATCATTTTTAATTGATGAGTAATATTCCATTGTGTATATATACCACATCTTTTTCATCCAGTCATCTGTCTTGGGACCTTTGGGTTTCCATTTCCTTGCAATTATAAATAGTGCTGCAGTAAACATTCGGGTACAGGTGTCCCTTTGTACAAACTTTGAGGTCTTCTTTTGGTAGATACCCAGAAGAACAATTGCTGTGTCAAATGATAGTTCCATTTTCACTAATTTGAGGGTCCTCCACACAGCTTTCTATTGTCACTGAACCAGTTTACATTACCCCCAGCAGTGTAAGAGTGTTCTCTTCTCTCCACATCCTTGCCAGCACTTATTGTTGCCCGTTTTTTGGATATGGGCCATTCTTTTTCTTTTTTTTAATATTAAATAATTTATTTATATATAAATTTCACATATTTGTGATCTCTGGGGTTCACCCCATCTCCCTTACCATTCCCACCCTGCCCCGCCCCCTCAAGTTGTGTACTTTAATTTGGTTGTTGGCTTGTTTAGACTTTTCTCCATGACTTTTTGTTTATCTTTCCCATGCCCCATGTAATAGTGAAACCATTTGCCTTCTGTCTTTTTTTTTACTTGTTTCTGCTAATATGATTTATTCTAAGTACATCCATGTTATCATAAAATCATCCAATTTGTCTTTTTCAATTGATGTGTAATATACCACATCTTTTTCATCCAGTCATCTCTTTGGGACATTTTGGTTGCTTCCATGTCCTTGCAATTACAAATAGTGCTGCAATAAACATCCAAGCACAGGTGTCCTTTTGTATAAGCACTGAGGTCTTTAGGGTAGATTCCCAAGAAAGCAATTGCTGGGTCATATGGTAGTTCCATTTTTATTAATTTGAGGGCCCTCCACATAGCTTTCCACAGAGGTTGGACCAGTTTACATTCCCACCAGCAGTGTAAGAGTGTACCCTTCTCTCCACATACTTGCCAGCACTTGTTGTTGCCCATTTTTATGGATGTGGGACATTCTTACTGGTGTTAGGTGGTATCTCATTGTGATTTTGATTTGTATTTCCCTGTTTACTAATGACGTTGAGCAATTTTTTATGTGCCTGTTGGTCATTTGTATTTCCTCTTTAGAGAAGTGTCTTTTTAGTTTTTCTCTCCATTTTTTGACTGGGCTGTTTGCTTTGTTTTTGTTGAGCTGTGTGAGCTCTTTTTGGATCTTTTTTATCAGACCCTTACCACTTGTATGGTGATCAAAAATATTTTTCCTACTTGGTTGGGTTTCTTTTCATTTTTTCTGTTGTCTCTTTTGCTGTAAAGAAGCTTTTTAGTTTGATGTAGTTCCAGCTGTTTATGTTTGCCTTCATTTTTTTTACATGCTATAAATATGTCCATAACTGGATTTCTGGATTGTAGCTCATGGAGGGTTTTGCCCAGCTTTTCCTATATGTATATTATGGTTACCAGTCTTAGATCCAACTCTTTTATCCATTTTGAGTTGGTTTTTGTACAAGGTGTTAAGGATGTTTCTTAGTTCATTTTTTTGCATGTCTTGGCCCAGTTTTCCCAGTACCATTTATTGAAGAGGCTGTCCTTCCAATATAAGTTTTTCACTCTTTTGTCAAAGATTAGTTGACTATATATGTGTGGTTTTATTTCAGGGCACTCAATTCTTTTCCAGTGTCTTCATTTTCTGTTTTTGTATCAGTACCAAACTGTTTCCATTACTGTGGCTTTGTAGTATAATTTGAAGTCTGGAGTTATAATATCTTCATTTTCTTTCTTTTTCTCGTCAGGAGGCTTTTTGATATTCAAGGTCTTTTGTTATTCCATATGAATTTCAGTAATTTTAGTTCTCTTTAAAGAATGTCATTGGGATTTTTATAGTATTGCATTGAATCTGTTAATAAAGCTGGTGTTACTTGAAGTTTGTGAAGAGTTAACATTAAAATTTCTCACCATACACAGAAGTAAGTGGTATCTGTGCTAGATGGTGAGTATGCCACCATCTGTGGTAATCAGTTGTCAATGTATTTATATCTCATATCATCATATAAATGAGATTCAGTGGGGAAATTGCTTAGTATGGGAACTGCTACCTATCCAAATGGGCCTCTTTGCCCATTACTCTACTGATAGCATTTTTGTTACAGTTTCTGTCAATCTCCATGTGGCCAAATCAATTGTCTGTTCCACTATTCTCATACTCAGCTTGTGAACAGAATTTGACAAAATTGACTACCTCCTCATTCTTAAAACTTTTATTTTATTAATAATTTTCTTGTTTACATATTTCTCTGTGTGTTTATATATTATATATAGTATATATATTACAGTATTGAATTCCCCATGATTCTCCCTATACCTTGTTACCTGTGAATCAGTATCCTGATCTTTTTGTGCTCATCCTTCCCTGATTTCACCCTCCTCTCCCCCTTCCTAGTTACTTGTGCCAATTCCATTGTTAGCTTATTTTAACTTTTTCATGGCCTTTGTTTTCTCTATATCACATCTATAAGTGAGTGCCAGATGCTATCACAGACCAGACTGGGCTCATGCTGTGAAATGAGGAACACCTCATTTTACTACCTTATCTGTCCCCCCAAAAAATGGAGACAGGATAGGCATAAAAACTTCCATAAAATAATAAGTGTCCTATCCCTTCAATGTTTACCTTAAAAAATCCTTAAAAAAGTAAAATTCAATTTGTAAGTAAACCCCCAGCTTCCAATTACCTCACAAAAACCAATAACATTAACCTGTTAACCAGTTTTATTACACCTTCACCATTTTGCCTTCCTTTGAAATTCATCATAAATTGTGCTGTGTTCCCTATAAATACACCCCTTTCTTTATTTAATATAGTATCAACTAGCTCATTACCTCCAGACAATCCCTAGCTCATAGCTAAGCAGTCTCTCTCATCTGTTCTATTTTTGTACCCTGTGCTCAGCTCTCAACAAGTGAGACCATCTTGTTTCTGTCTTTTTCTTTCTGACTTATTTCTGCTAATACTATTCCTTCTAGTTCCATCCATGTTATCACAAATGCATAATATTTGTCCTTTTTGATTGCAGAATAATATTACATTGTGTAACTATACCACAACTTTTCAACCATTCATCAATTTGGGGGCATTTGGGTTGTTTTCATAGCTTGACTTTTGTAAATAGTGCTGTAATAAACATCCAAATTAATGTGTTCTTTTGAATTAGCCTTTTGGTATCCTTTGGTTAGAATCCCAGTAGTGGAATTGGTGGATCAATGGTAGTTCCATTTTCAGTGGTTTGAGTGTCCTCCACACAGCTCTCCATAGTGGTTGGACCACTGCAGTCCCACCAGCAGTGTAAGAGTATTCCTTTCTCTCTACTTCCATGCTAGCATTTCCAATAAAAATTCCAGTGACACTCTTTAAAGAAATAGAGAAAAAATTACAAAATTCATATAGAACAAAAAAGACCTTGAACATCCAAAACCCTCATGATCAAAAAGAAAAGAGAACAGAGATATTACACTTCCAGACTTGAAAATATATTCTAAAACCATAATAATTAAAACAGCATAATACTGGAACAAAAACAGACACACAGACAGAATTGATAGCCCAAAAATAAAGCCATACATGTACAGCCAACTAATTTTGACCAAGGGGGGAAAAATACAGTGGAATAAGGATAGTCTCCTCAATAAATGGTGCTGGGCCACTATATGGGGGAAAAAAAGGTATGTAAACTACTCCCTCACACCATGTGCAAAAACCAACTGAAAATGGATATAAGACTTGGATGTAAGAACTGAAAGCATAAAATACATGGAAGAAAATATGGACAAAACACTCCAAGACTTAAATTTCATAAACCCTTTTCAGAAAACATCTATAAATGCTAAAAAAAAATAAATAAGGAAAACATAAACAGCTGGGACTATATCAAACTAAAAAGCAGGAAGACAATAACCAAAACAAAATGAAACCCAACCGAATGAGAAAATATTTTTGCCCTCTACACAAGTGATAAGGGTCTGATAACAGAGATCCAAAAAGAACTCACACAGCTTAACAAAAACAAAGCAAAGTGTGTAGTCAAAAAGTGAGGAAAACTAAAAAGACACTTCTCCAAAGAGGAAATACAAATGCCCAGTAGGCATATGAAAAAATGGTCAGCATCAGTAATAATCAGGGAAATACAAATCAAAACCATGCTGAGATACCATCTTACACCAGTAAGAGCGGCCCATATCAAAAATCAGGCACAACTTTTTTTTTCTCCTCCCATTTGGCTTTCAAGTCACCAAACCCCTTCTTGCCAAAGTAGACATTGCATCTCAGTTTTCTCTGCTGGTTTGCCTTATCTTGCCAATTCTACCTGCCTCATGGTCCCTAAGATTTTTGTGTGGTTGTGTTTGTTTTTTCTCAATCTGCATCTGTATGTTCTTTTCCTGTATGATTTCATTCAATCGCACAAATTTAAATGTCTTTTAAATCTGATGGTAATTTACAAATTTATATATGTGGGACTTTTTTATTCACAGTCTAGGCAAATGCACACCAGAGAATGTATTATTATTGCTAGAAGGAAAAAAAAAGTCTTACTCTCTGACCCTAGTGTCAGCATAATCCAGCATATAGTATATCCTCAGTAAATGTGTACAGTAGATGAATAAATGGCAGTGCAGGAGCAAGGGAAGGTTTCTACAGTAGAACTAAAGTTTTCATCTTGTCCATTAGGTTTCTGAGTGATAGTATTGTTAATAATGATCATCATGCTGTGCATTGCATTTCTAGACTTTTTCATCTTAGTTAACAGCAAGGTTATATCTTGACAACATCTTCCCATTTCTCTGACCTTCTTGCTCCTGATAACTATCGTTCTGCTATCTGAATCTGTGTATTTGACTCTTTTAGGTTCCACATAAATTATATCATAAAGTTTTCTCTTTCTGTATCTGGCTTATTTATATAACATATATTACATGATTTATATAAATTATATATATACACACATATATACACACACTTTAAAAGAGGATATTCTGTCATTTGTTATAATATGATTGAATCTGGAAGACATGCATATATATATTCACTTTTTTATTAATTCATCTTTTTACAGATACTTAGGTTCTTTTTGCATCTTGTTATTGTCCATTTTTTTCTAGCTATCCTGAGTGGGTGTGAATTAATACTCATTTAATCCTCATCATTTCCTATATGAAGTAGTTATAGTGACATCCATTTTATAGTGAAGATATTGGAAACTCAGTGATGGCAAGTAATTTGCCCAATTAACTTGATAACACAGGAGAAGTTTGCACCCATCGTAAACCAAGCTTCATATCTTTTGTGATATTGTACTTCTTAAAACTATCTCAACACAATTCTGGGAAAGAACTAGTTTTTCTACTCATCACTGTTTTCTACCAGTAATATTTCATCATTTTGCCCAAATTTTGTTATTCCCCTGTATAAAATATTTCAGTGACTTCTCCCTTTATCATCATGGATTCCCGCATACCCCCATATCTAAGTCCTGTCCATCCTACCTCTCTAACATATTTCCAGTGTGTCTCTTCTGCTCTTTTAAACTGCTGCTATAGTTCCTTTCTGGTCTCCCTACCTCCAATCTCTCTGATTGAGGTTATTTTTCATAATGAACATGAAGACATTATAAAAACTTGTGTGATAATGGCATTTCCTTTCCAGAAAAAATCATGATCCTCTGCAACCCAACATGAAGTTTATATTCCTGAACATGGTATTCATGGCTTCATGATACAGTCTAATCCAGTATAATAACCTCAACTCTACCTAACCCAAACTTTTCATCTAAAACTGATTCCTATGCACAAATCGCACTAAACATTTATTTTTCTTTTACACTCCCTTAGGCAAACCGTGATCTTGAAATGGTAAAGAAGTCGCTTAAAGGTTGCCTAAAACAGTACTAAGGTACAGTGCCCAAAATTGAGGACAAGTCACTGTTAGTGGGTTCTTAACTGTGCACGTAATTGCGAGACCACTAAGTTGCACTCAGGCTCAGTGTCTAATAACAACAGGGTTTACAGAACAAAAAGGAGATTGAAGAAAAGGATGTTTAACACAAGTGGCCAGCTCTCTCATCCCAGATAGTGTCAAGTGTCCAAAGGCCACTTACAGAAGATGAAGTGATATTGCAGTGGCTCACAATGGCAGTCGACTTAGTTGAATGCTGATCTAGTGAGGGACCCAACAGCAGGGGGAAATGGTACCAGAAAACAAGAGGCTGTGGGCAGCTCTTTGAGATTATGGGCCAAGCCCTACAGTGCTCCCTCTAGGAATTGTCACAGGTAGTGACAAAGGTGGGTGCAGCAGCAGAATCTCTGTGAAGGTCTATGGAAGTGTGGAAATCTAGAAGTCAAATCCCATAGAAGTTGACAGCTGGATGCCTCTCTTTCTTCAGAGCATGGAAGTAGAATCCTTTTTCAGAGGTGGTTCAGTACATGCTGCTTCTTCAAGGGTCAGCTACTGACTTCTTTGAAGATGGTCCAGAATCCATCTCATTTTGGAGGCCATCTCCTTTGGAGACTGGCTGCTGACTACTTATTTAGAGGTGGTCTAACATCCCTTTGGAAGCTGTCTATACAGTGACTCAAGATGGCTCTTGCTCTACCTTATATTCCCATCAGGGTCCCCACCCTACAAGTCTGATTGGATCATTTTCAACCAGTCAACTCATTTTCCATATTTCTATATGAATAGTTAACTAGTAAAGTGGGCTTGAACCTGATTGGTTCATTTAGTTGCATCTGATTGGTTTATTTTGCTCATAACTGATTGTTTTGTTATTTTAATTCAGAGCCAGATATAAGAGGGGAAAAGCCCAGAATGACCTTAACTCAAGTCAGAGCAAGCTAATGAACCTGCATGGTTAGAACTGGCCTTGCTAGGTCTGGGGGGAGGTGGCCCATTTACAGGTGGCAGGCTGAGGCTTCTTAGCTTCAGTCCCAGTAAAGCCACCTTGCCCTGTGGCACCCAGAGGCCACAGGGCCCAGTAGCAATCTTGTACTCCTGAAAATTGTTCTGTTTGAAAAGCCCTTTCCCCCTTTTTCTACCTGCCATAATCCTTCAAGTCCCATCTCTTTGTTACCTCATTTACAGGATCTTCTCCTGTCCCTCCAAACAGAATTAGCACTGTCATCTTCATAGCACTTGTTTACATGATTTTACTTAAATGTTAATATTTCTTATTATCTCTCTCATGCTGAACTAGTGTGTAACTTTATAAGTCTCCTCCCTGTATGTATAATAATTTAAGAATTGACTACTTGTTCACCACTGAGGCCTCTGTGATACTAATTCACTCTCAGTGCTATCCAGTTCCCAAACCTTTTCTGTGTGTTTTCCTCTGAAAATGGATGGCTAGTTAGTGGAAAGGAGGTGATGCTGATCTCTTATTTCCTGACAGGAACAATGAACACTCTCAACAGAGAATGTGGACTCTGGAAACATACTTTAACTTTTGAAAGCCAGCTCTACTACATTATTTTTGTGAGACATAGAACATCTCAGTGTCTTAAGTTCCTTATCTATAAAATGGGAATATTATGATTTTACTACTTTATAGAGTAATTTTGAAATTATGTAAAATAGTCCATCCTTAGAACAGGATCTATCACAGGTTTGTTAGCACTATCACTATTAGCATTGTCGTTGTTATTACATTAAATTACTATTTTATCATTATATTCAGCATAGTCCAGAACCTGGAAATGATTCTCCCCTGTCAGAGGGATCTACTTCCAAAGTCCCCATTCCTACTATCATGTCATCTATTATTTATCCACGTCAGGAAAACATCCTTTGTCATGTGGAGCATTGTAGCTTCTCTGAAACTGTATTGTAGATCATATTTAAGAAGATTGGAGGCCGAGCTGGTGCCTGTAAGCTTCAGCGTATGAAGCGGCCGGGGCTAGGGATCATGGTTCGAGTCCCACCTGGGCCCGTAGCGAGACCTAGTTCCAAAAAAATAGCTGGGCGTGGTGGTGCACACCTGTAATCTCAGCTACCTGGGAAGCTGAGGCTGGGGATTGCTTGACCCTGTGGTACTCTGGGCAACGAGAGCCTGGGGTTCCATGGGCAAAAATAACGAGACCTAGTCTCAAAAACAAAACAAAAAAAAAGAAGATTGGAGCTTATACTTATTTGAAGTGTTATTGATACTGTGATGGCCTATAGGACAGAGGTAACCCCTGTTGTCTCTCCTAAAAGAGAGTAAGGATAGAATTTTATAGGGTTTTCCCACCAGAATATACTAACACAGAAACATGTGATTGAGATATTGAGCCTAAGGTATATAGAAGAAGAAATTTATGTCACTGGTACTTCATTATTTTGAGAGGGAAGTTGTTATTGATATTATTCTTGATTTCTGAAACTTTAAAAATAGCCTCTGCCATAATGCATGTTATAGAAGCATGCGCTTCAGTTATTTGAAATTCTTGTGCTTATGTTTCACTATCGGTGAGACTTTGATAATTTTTTAATTAATTTTCTTCCATAAGAGAAACAGATGAAATCCTTCCATTTTTTTTTTCTAACATCATTGTTCATTTTTGAATGATATTTGATTTTTCTCCTGTGGTATAGCCCCTGCAGTTTTTCCACCACCTTTGTCCTTTTACCCATTGAATCTGTCCCTGAGTAACCTCCAGGATGCTTTATTATCTCTGCAAATGACTTTCTGAAGCTGAAATTTCCATTTCCTCAAAAGCTTCTCTCTTCCCTGTCATGTTCCAGATGTAGATCAAATTTGTGCCACCCAGTGAACAGGCTGTTGATAGTTCATGCTTTGCCAGAGAATAGAGGTGAACTGTGGGGCCACACTGCTATGACAGCAGGCCATTTATTGGCTTTCATGGCATCTGGATGGATATGAACCCAAATCACCAAATGTTTTTTTTTAATTTTACATTTTCTTATTGTTGTGCATTTTTGTACAATACTTGATTTATCCATTCATGTGGTCCACATAATTCTCCTACCACCTTAGCACCCAGGGTAGTCACCATAGTCCCTTGTACTCTTTCCTTCCATGTTTTGACCCCTCCCCTGCTCTAAGCCTCAGAACTGTACTTTGCCTGCAAGTATTGTCCTTTTCCTCATCCTTTGTTCACTTTCCCTAATTCCCCTATAAATGAGAACATCCTAAATTTTTATTTCTCCTTCTGACTTATTTCACTTAGCATAATCCTTTCTAGTTCCATTTATGTTGCTGCAAATGGCAAGAGCTTGTTTTTTGATTGTTAAATAGTATTCCATTGTCTACACACACACACACATACACACACACACACATACATATACACCCCATGTCTTCTTGATCCATTTGTCTGTTTTAGGAGCATTTAGGTTGTTTTCATGTTGTAGCTGTTGTAAAGAGTACTATGATGAACATAGGAGTGCAGGTTTTCCTTCAAATTAGTGTTTTTGTTTTCTTTGGGTAAATAGATAGGAGTGGAATCTGGATCATGTAGGAGTGCAGGTTTTCCTTCAAATTAGTGTTTTTGTGTTCTTTGGGTAAATAGATAGGAGTGGAATCTGGATCATGTAATAGATTCATTTTTAATATTTTTAGGACCCTTCATACAACTTTCCTTATTAGTTGGAGCAGTATGCATTCCACCAGCAGTGTAAGAGGATTCCTCTTACTCTACATCCTGGCCAGCATTTGTTGTTTAAAGTTTTTTTTTCAATATGGACCATTCTTAATGGTATGGATGGGTTAAAACTAGAAAGGGTTAAAAGAGACACAAATACTGCATAATGATTAAAGGGTTAATACACCAGAAGGACATGACTTGAGGGGAGCACCAAAGTTCATTAGACAATTACTAACTGTACTGAAAAAAAATTGGTGAAATACATATATAGTAGGAGACTTCAACACTGTCTCACCACAGGACAGGGCATAAACTACACAAGGACACAATAGCTCTGAATGAAGACTTGGACCAATTGGACCTAGTAGATATATAGAGGACAATGTACCACTAAAGAAATGAAGACACTTTCTTTTTCCAAATGCACATGGAACAGTCCTCAAAATCAGCCACATATTAGGACACAAGACAAAAATAAACACATGAAGATCAAAATAATACCAACTGTTGTCTCTGATCATAAGAAAAAAAAGCAAGGAGATTGCCCACCTCATGGAAACTGAACAACATGTTACTGAAGGACTGATGGGTAAGTGAGGATATCAAAGAAGAAAATAAAACATTCATGGAAACAAATGACAGACCACACAACATACAAGAATGTATAGAATTCAGCAAAAGTAGTATTAAGAGAACAGCACATAGCAATACAGGCCCATATCGAAAAGTAAGAAAAAACCCAAAGGAAAACCTAATTTCCCAACTCGAGGAACTAGAAAAAGAGCAACAAAACATTTCAAAACCCAACAGAAAATTGGAAATAATAATAACTGAAGCAGAAATAAATAGAAATACTTTGAAAAATTAATAAAGTAGATAAATTCCTAGCAAGGTTCACAAGAAAAAATGGAAAAAAAATGCAAATAAGTGGCATCGTAACTGAAAGAGGGGAAGCTACAATAGACACAACAAAAATCCAGATGATAGACTGCTATGAACAATTATATGCAAAAAAAATTTACAATGACCTGGACAAGATGGAAAAATTCTTAGAACTACACAATCATGCAAAGCTGAATGAAGAGGAAATAGAGAACCTAAACAAACCAATTATAAGCAATGAAAACTGAAACAGTTATCAAAATGCTCCCAAAAACCAAGAGCCCTACCAGATGGTTTCACTAAATTCTAGCAAACGTTCAGAGATGAAATAACACCAGTATTACAGAAACTCAAAAAAAATCATAAAAGTAAACTACCAAGTACATTTTATGAAGCAAATATTATACTAATACCAAAACCAAACAAAGATAACACAAAAAAAAGATAACTGCAGACTAATCACACAATGAATGCAGATGCAAAAATCCTAAATAAATTTTTGGTAAAGCAGCTCTAGCAATGCATCAAAAGTGATATATACACCATGACCAAGTGGGATTTATCCAAGGATCACAAGGTTTCTTCAACATCTGAAAATAATTAACATAATCCACCACATCAGCACGGGGAAAATTAAAATCCTTATGATTATGTCAATAGATACAGAGAACAAGTTTGATGAAGTCCAGTGTCCATTCATGATGAAGACTTTTGAAAAACTCGGGATAAAAGGGACATTTCTTAACATAATAATAAAAGCCATATAAAACAAACCCACAACTAGCATCATCCTTAATGGTGAAAAACTGAAATCATTTCCACTAAGATCCAGAACAAGACAAGGATGCCTACTCTCACCAATATTTTTAGTAATGGAAATACTAGTTAGGGCAATAAGGAAAGAGAAAGACATAATAAGCTTAAAAATAGGGAAAGAAGAAATAAAGCTATCATTGTGTACAGTTGACACGATACTTTATGTAAAGAATGCAAACATTCCACAGAAAAACTAATTGAAACAATAAATCAACTCAGTAAAGTAGCTGACTACAAAATTAATACACAAAAAATCACTAGCCTTTCTGTTACAAATAATCTCAAGAAGACTAAATAAAAAGAACCATCCCCACTTAAAACAGAAGCAAGAAAAGTCAAATATCTGGGAATAAAACCTAATAAAAGAGGTGAAAGACCTTTACAAAGGGAACTACAAGAGAGATAGAAGACATAAGGAAATGGAAAGGCATTCCCTGCTCATGGATAGGATGAATTAACATATTTTAAATGGCCATACTTCCAAAAGTGATATACAGATTCAGTGCAATTCCAATAAAAATCTCAATGACTTTTTTTTTTGAGACTAGGTCTCGCTATTTTTGCCCGTGGAACCACAGACTCTCGTTGCCCAGGGTATCACAGACTCAAGCAATCCCCAGCCTCAGCTTTCCAGGTAGCTGGGATTACAGGCACGCACCACCATGCCCAGCTATTTTTTTGGAACTAGGTTTCACTAAAGGCCCCAGGCGGCACTTGAACCACGATCCCTAGCCCCGGTCGCTTCATAGGCTGAAGCTTACAGGCACGAGCCACCGTGCCAGGCCCTCAACGACATTATTAATAAAAATCTCAATGACATTCTTCAAGGAAATAGAACAAAAAATACTGAAATACATATGGAAACACAAAACCCCTGAATAGCCAAAGCTCTCCTGACTTAAAGAACGAAGAATGGGGGGATCACACTCCCAAACTTTAAAGAATACTACAAAGCCATTATAAATAATATGGTATAATATTGGAACAAAAACAGACACACAAGACCAGTGGAATTGAATAGGAAACCCAAAAATAAAGCCTCACATATATGTACAACGTACATTCAACAAAGGAGTAAATAATTTCTGCTGCAACAAGAAGTGCCTCGAATGGTGCTTGGAAAACTGGATTGCAAAATGCGAAAAAAATGAAGTTGGACTACTGTCTCTCACCATGTACACAAATCAACTCAAATTGGATAAAGGACCTCAACATAAAACCTGACATCATATATAGAAGAAAACATAGGAAAAACACTTCAGGACATACATCCAGAAACTTCTTTATAGATTCAACTCCTGGAACCAAGAAAATAAAGGAAAAGATAAACAACTGGGACTATGTAAAACTGAAAATCTCCTGCACAGCAAGAAACAAAAAGCAGAACAAAGAGAACCCCAACAGAATAGGAGAAAATATTTACTGAACATATAACAGATAATGGGCTAATATCAAAGATATATGATGAGTCCATACAACTTAGCAAATGTAAAGTTAAAAAAAAACAATTAAAAGTGGGCATAAGAGCTAAAAAGGTACTTTTCCAAGAATGAAATTCAAATGGTCAACACGCATATGATCTCCAAGTTTTGGATATTTTTCTTGCAAGGAACTCACAGTTAAACAAAAACAAGATGAAACCCAATCAAAAAATGGAGAGAACTGAAAAGAAACTTCTCCAAAGAGGAAATACAAATGGCCAACAGGCACATGAAAAATTGCTCAATGTCACTAGCAATAAGGGAAATGCAAATCAAAGCCACAATGAGATACCACCTTTGACCACTAAGAATGGCCCACATCCAAAAAATGGGCAACAACAAGTGCTGGTGGTCATGTGGAGAGAAAGGAACACTCTTACAATGCTAGTGACAATGTAAACTGGTTCAGCCTCTATGGAAAGCTGTGTGGAGGACCCTCAAATTAATGAAAATGGAACTACCATTTGTCCCAGCAATTGCTCCTCTGGGAATCTACCAAAAGGAGACCTCAATGCTTATACAAAGGGACACCTGTGCTCGACTGTTTACTGCAACACACTATAATTGCAAGGACATGAAAGCAACCCAAATGTCCCAAGACAGATGAATGGATGATAAAGATGTGGTATAGTGGAATATTACTCATCAATTAAAAACAACAAATTGGATGATTTTATGATAACATAGATGTACTTAGAAGAAATCCTATTAGCAGAAACCAGTCAAAAAGAAAAAGACATAAACCAAGTGGTTTCACTTTTATATGGGTCATACGACAAATAAACAAAAATCCATGAGGAAAAGTCAAAACAAGCTAACAACCAAATTGAAGTACACAACTGGGGGGGGGAGGGCAGGAGAGGGTGGGAATCGTCAGGGAGGGTGGGTGTTAAACCCTGGGGATTACAAGATTGTGAAATTTATATATAAATAAATTGTGTTTAAAAAAAACAGGCTTATGAAAAAAATGTCCACCATCATATAAGGTAAATGTAAATCAAAAATATGAGATACACCTCATACCAGTAAGTATAGCCCATATCAAGAAAACAAGCAACAGGAAGTGCTGGCAAAGAGGTGAGAAAAGGAAACACTTATACATTGCTGGTGGGAATGCAAACTGGCCCAGCCACTATGGAAAACTGTTTGGAGCACCCTCAAACTACTGAAAATGGGACTTCCATTTAATCCAGCAATTCCACAGCTGGGAATCTACCCACAGTATACAAAAACACTACTTAAAGAAGGACACCTTGCTCCTATGTTTATTGCAGCACTATTTACAATAGCTAGGTGATGGAAGGAGCATAAATGTCCCCAAAGAAGTGAATGGGTCAAAATGCTGTGGTACATTTACACAATCGAACATTATCCAGCAATCAAGAAAAACAAACTAAATGCATTTGTGGCAACTTGGATGGAGCTAGAAGGAATCATGCTAGTGGAAATAAGCCAGAAAGAAAAAGAGAAATACTGCATGTTTTCACTTATATGAGGGATAGAAGGAAACACAACAAAGGGGCAAGGAAAAATTAAAACAGAACAGAAATATAGCATAGAGTAAGGGAGGGTGCACGAGGGAAGGAGAAATCAGTGGAGGATGAGCACAAGCAATCAAAATGCCAGATTCATGGGTGTCAAGGTGTTGGGGGATCTTTGGGGTATACAATGATTATATACATATACATATCCTAATATCTTATAAAAGAAAACAAAAAAAAAGATAACAAAAGCTATATACAAGAAACCCACAAACAACATCATTATAAATGGTGAAAAATTGAAAGCCTTCCATTTGAGATTGAGAACAAGACTAGGCTGTCCACTCTTACCACTGTTCTTCCATGTAACACCCGTAGTCCTAGCTAGAGCAATATAGCAAGAGAAGGACATAAAAGGAATCCAAATAGGGAGAGAAGGAGTAAAATTATAATTGTATGCATGTGACATGATAATACATATAGAGGACCCTCAAAACTCTACAGAAAAAAACAATGAAAGCAGTAAACTGGTTCAGTGAAGTAGCTGGTTACTAAATCAATTCAGAAAAATTGGTAGCCTTCTTATATGCAAAAAATCAGTCCCCCCAAAAAATTAAGGAAACCACCCTACTTACAACTGTGCTAACAAAAATTAAATACCTGGGAATAAGTCTAAGAAAGGATGTGAAAGACATATACAGGAAAAAATTGAAAATATTGTTAAAAGAAATACAAGAAGACAAAGAAATGCAAAGATATTCCCTGTTCATGAATTGGAAGAATTAACATTATTGAAATAACCATCCTGCCAAAAGCTTTCTACAGATTTAATGCCATTCCAGTAAAAATTTCAATGGCATTCTTAAAAGTAATAGAACAAATATTGCTTGTTTTCCTTTTGTTGTTGATTTCTAGTTTAATTTCTTTATAGTCAGAGATGATAATTGGTATGATTTCTATCTTTATGCATTTGTTGATGACTGTCTTATTACCCAGGTTGTGGTCTATCCTGAAAAGTAATCCCTGTGCACTGGAGAAAAATGTGTATTCAGGTTTTGTTTTGTTGGGGGGGGGCAGTTGTTGCAGTATCCTATAGCTGTCTGTTAGGCCTTTGTGGTCTTGATCTTTATGTACGCTGTTGTGGCCTTTTTATATTTTTGTCTTACTGATTTGTCTGTTGGTGAGAGTGAACTTTTCAGGTTTCCTACCACATATGTATTTCCTCCAATGTCTTTTTCAGAATCAAAAGTAATTGTTTATCTTTGGCACTTATGTGTTTCTTGGAGGAAGCAGAAAGCTTAGTTCAGTTTTCTAATCTAGCATGCTACTCTGTGTCTTTTGATTGGTGGATTTAGTCCATTAATGTGTAGGGTGATTATTGACAGGTGGTAGTCTTAATTTCCAATCTGTTCACTGTTTTGTGGTACTATTCAGTGCTTTGTTAAGTTCTTCCTGTTCATCTTTATGTATTCAGATTTTAAGGTTTCTTGGTTTGGGAGTTTAGTAGTAGTGAATTTCTGAATTGTTTTCATGAGAGGGTTCTTTTTTTCCCCGCCCTGAAAAAAGGAGAGTTTTGCAGGATAACATATTCTTGGCTGGTATTTTCTGTCATGGAAAATTTTGAATATGTTGTCCCATTCTCTTATTGCCCACAGTTTCTTCAGAAAAGTCTGATATGAGCCTGCTCAGTTTTCCTTCATAGGACATCTGTTTCTTCCCCCTCATCAGCTTAATTATTTTTATTTTGTCTTGAGCTCTTGGAAGCTTTAATATTATGTGTCTTGCTGTAGTTTTCCTTTCATTATGGTAGTTTCATGTCCTAGCTTACTCCACATCTATTTTCATTTCCTTCTCCACATTTGGGAAGCTCTCCTCAAATATTATCTGAAGAAGTTTCTCAGTTCCCTTGTCTCTCTCTTCAACTCCTGATATTCCTATGACTCTTATTACTTGTGTTGTTGGATACTTTGGGATTTTTTTTTCTTTTCTTCTTTGATCCTTTGTATCTCTCTTTTCTTCTTTGGTTCTTTTTATATTTGTATCTTCAGGAGTACTTATTCATCTTCCATGTCATCTATGCTATTTTTATAACTTTTCCCAGAACCCTTTTGCTCCTCCATTAATCTTTTAACTTCCTGCAGTTCCTTTGTTTTCTTATTTAAAAAATTAATTTCATTCTTTAGTTCATTTACTGTATTTCTCATGTCATTCCTTTTATTCATCTTTCAAGTTTTATTTTTTAAATTATGGTGATTCTGATTTCTTTTTCTGCCAGAAAAATTGGTCCATGACATGTTCTTGGCTTCTGTGGGCTGATTTACTTTCTGTGGTGTGTTGTTCCCCAGAGGGCCTGCTTGATTATTTTCCTTACTCCCCATTGTTTACTTTTGTGTTTGGTCTGTGCTCAGGTCTACTGTTCCACTGATGGGCATGACTTCAGTGTGTTCCTACTTGTGTGTTAGGAAGTGAGAGATTGACTGGGTCTTGCATATTCCCACTGAGGTTTACAAGAATTCTCTCTCTGTGTATGAGCCAGTGGCTGCTCACTGTAGATGTCATTGGCTCTCTATGTACTATTCATCCTCCGCTACTGTGTACCTCAACAGTCACAGGGCCAGGCTGGGCTTCAATAATTCTTGATTTCACTGACCTAAACTCATGGCAATCACGCTAGGGTTAATTCTAGGTCGGATATCTCCCTTACGTCCAGAATAGGGGAACTATAAAGGAACTACTCTTTGCCTTGATACGCTTTGCCTATGGTAGTGGCAACAGGTATCCAAGAAGAAGACTCTGGTCTTTTTAGGAAGACTTACACCTTCCTTCCCACACAGAAAACACTTGCCTCACTGCCCACATGGGGTCTAGCAGTTTAAAAAATAGCTATCAATTATTGAGTGTTTTTTATATACCAAGTATTGATATAAATATACCATCCCATGTAGTCTTTTCCACAATCTTATGAGATAGGTGCTTTTGTATTTTCCTATTTCACTAAGGAAAAATTTTGAGGTACAATAATATTGTCAACTTGGGCCCCATATTTGGTCAGAAACACAATTGAGATTCATAACTGACCACTTAACTCTGGAGCCTGAAATTATTGTTTAACATTTTATAATGGCTTATTTTATATTTCAAAGGATGTTTAAATTATTTTATATGTCAAATGATGCTTAAATTTTTTCTTATTTCTCATATAGCTGGCACCCTGCTTCTGCATTTACCACTACATATCTAATCTTGTTTCATTTGTACTCACTCTCATACCCAGACATCATGTCATTTCAGCCATAAATGTTTCAGTTTATATCTCTAATAGATAAGGGCTTTTTAAACTAAAATCTCAATACAATTGTCATGCCTAAAGGATGCAAAATTATAACCCCTTAAGATCTCTAGCTAGCAAAATTCAAATTTCAATTAACAGGATCAGTATCCAAATGAAATCCATGTATTAAATTGGTTGATACATCTCTCAGTTCTCATTTAGCTGACTGAAACCTATATTTGGTTATGTGTTTGTTCTGTGCTCAGGTCCACTTTTACAGCCTATATATTTTTGCCAAGGTTCACTTATATATATATATATATATATATATATATATATAAAATGTTGTATTTCCAGGGTTCTCTTACCACCATATCACCTCTGAACCATCATCTTGATCTTTTGTGCTCATCCTTCTCTGATTTTCCTCTCCCTTCCTCCCCCTCCCTAGGTGTATGATTTAGTTCTATTGTCATCTTGTTGGTGTTGACATTTTCTTGAGCTTTTATTTTCCTTATATCCCATTTTAAGTGAAATCATTCAGTTGTTTTTGATTTATACATAAATTTCATTTTTTAATATATTTTATATATAATATACAACATTGTAATCCCAGGGGTTTACCTCCTCTATCTCCCCTCTATTCCCCCTCCCCTTTCCCTCCTGCTCAAAGTTGTGCACTTCAGTTTGGTGCTTAGCTTGTTTTGACTTTCCTCAAGGCTTTTGTTTATTTTTTCACTATATCCTATATATTAGTGAAACCATTTGGTTTCTGGCTTTTTCTTTATGACTTGTTTCTGCTAATATGATTTCTTTTAAGTACATCCATGTTGTTATAAATTTGTCGAATTTGTCATTTTTAATTGATGAGTAATATTCTATTGTGAATATATACCACATTTTTTTCATCCAGTCATCTGTTTTGGGGCATTTAGGTTGTTTCCATGACCTTGCAATTATAAAGAGTGCTGCAGTAAACAGTCGAGCACAGGTGTCCCATTGTATCCACAATGAGGTCTCTTTTGGGTAGATTCCCAAGAGAGCAATTGCTGGGTCAAATGGTAGTTCCATTTTCATTAACTTGAGGGTCCTCCACACAGCTTTCCATAGTGGTTGGACTAGTTTACATTCCCACCAGCAGTGTAGTAGTGTTCCTTTCTCTCCACATCCTCGCCAGCAATTCTTGTTGTCCGTTCTTTGAATGTGGCCATTCTTGCTGGTGTAAGGTGATATCTCATTGTGGTTTTGATTTGCATTTCCCTTATTACTAACGAAGTTGAACAATTTTTCATGTGCCTGTTGGCCATTTGTATTTCCTCTTTGCAGAAGTGTCTTTTTAGTTCTTCTCCCCATTTTTTGATTAGACTTTTTGTTTTGCTTCTGTTTACTTCTGTGTGTTCCTGTGGCTCTTCTTTATTAAACCCTTATCACTCATGTGGAGGGCAAAATTTTTCTCCCATTAGGTTGGGCATCTTTTAGTTTTTTCTGTTATCTCTTTTGCTGTACAGAAGCTTTTTAGTTTGATATAGTCCCATCTGTTTATGTTTTTCTTCATTTTTTTGCCTTCTGTAGATGTTTCTAGAAAGGGATTTCTGAATTGTAATTCATGGAGAGTTTGGCCCAAGTTTTCCTCTATGTATGCTATGGTTTCAGGTCTGACCTCTAAGTCTTGTATCCATTTTGAGTTGATTTTTGTACATGGAGTAAGGGAATTTTCTTGGTCCATTTTTTTGCATGTCTTAGTCTAATTTTCCCAGCACCATTTATTGAAGAGGTTATCTTTGTTCCAAGTTAAGTTTTTCACTCCTTTGTCGAAAATTAGTTGACTATATATGTGTGGTTTTATTTCAGGGCACTCAATTCTGTTCCATTGGTCTGACTGTCTGTTTTTGTACCAATACCATGCTGTTTTAATTATTATGGCTTTGTAGTATAATTTGAAGTTTGGAATTGTAATATCTCCATTCTCTTTTTTTCTGGTTAGGAGGCTTTTTGATATACGTGGTCTTTTGTTATTCTATATGAATTTCCGTAATTTTTGTTCTATCTCTTTAAAAAATGTCATTGGGATTTTTATTGGGATTGCATTGAATCTGTAGATTGCCTTTGGTAGGATGGTCATTTTGATAATATTAATTCTTCCAATCCATGAACAGGGAATGTCTTTCCATTTCCTTATGTCTTCTATCTCTTTTAGGAGTGTTCTAAAATTTTCCTTGTATAATTCTTTCACATTTTTTGTTAGGTTTATTCCCAAGTGGTTAATTTTTTTTGGTGCAATGGTAAATGGTATGGTTTTTCCGATTTCTTCTTCTATTTGACTTTTTGCATATAGGAAAGCCACTGACTTCTATGTGTTGATTTTGTATCCAGCTACCTTACTGAACTGGTTTATTATTTCAAGCAATCTTTCTGTGGATTTTTTGGGGTTTTCTATATAGAGAATCATGTCATCAGCATATAATGATAGCTTCCGTTCCACTTTGCCTATTTGTATCCCTTTTATGTCTTTCTCTTGCCTTACTGCCCTAGCTAGAACTTCCAGTACAATGTTAGAGTAGTGGGGAGAGTGGGCAACCTTGCCTAGTTCCAGATCTCAACTGGGATGCTTTTAGTTTTTTCCCCCTTTAGGATGATATTTGCCATAGGTTTGTCATAGATGGCTTTTATTATGTTGAGGTAGGTTCCTTTAATCCCTAATTTTTCAAGGGTTTTTGTCAAAAATGGATGCTGGACTTTGTCAAATGCTTTCTCTACATCTATTGATATTATCATGTGTTTTTTTGTTTTTCTCTTTGTTGATGTGGTTTATTATGTTAATTGATTTCCGGATGTTGAACCATCCTTTTGCCCCTGGGATAAATCGCACTTGGTCATGGTGAATGTTGCTTTTAATGCATCGTTGGATTCGGTTTGCCAGGATTTTTTTTTAAGATTTTTGCATCTGTGTTCATTAAGGATATTAATCTATAGTTTTCTTTCTTGGTTCTGCCCTTATTTGGTTTTGGTATGAGTGTGATGTTTGCTTCGTAGAATGTGTTTGGCATTTTGCCTTCTTTCTCAATTTTTTGGAGAAGCTTTAGTAGCGCAGGCATTATTTCTTTGAATATCTGGTAGAATTCATTTGTAAAGCCATCAGGTGTTGGGCTCTTGTTTGTAGGTAGAGTTTTGATGACTGCTTCAATTTCGCTGCTTGTGATTGGTTTATTTAAGTTCTCTATATCTTCTTTGTTTAATTTTGTGGAGTTGGATAGAATTGTAAGATTCTATCCATCTCATCCAGGTTGTTGTATTTATTTCCATATAGTTGTTCATTGTAATCTCTTATTATCCTTTGGACTTTTGTGTCTGTTGTAATTTCTCCTCTTTAATTTGTGATTCTGTTTATTAGGATTTTATCTCTTTCCTTTGTGAGCTTTTGCAAGGGGCTTATCAATTTTGTTTATTTTTTCAAAGAACCAGCTTTTGGTTTGCTAATCTTTTGGATAGTCTTTTTGGCATCTAGATTATTTATTTCCTCTTTTATTTTTGTTATTTCTTGTCTTCTGCTGGATTTTTGGTTTTTCTGTTGCTCTTTTTCTAATTTTTCAAGTTGGTAGATTAGGTTGTTTTTTTTGGTTATTTTCTTGGTTTTTGATATGGGCCTGTACTGCTATGAACATTCCTCTTAGATATGCTTTTGCTGCATCCCAGTCATTTTGGAACACTGTGTCTTCTTTGTCGTTTGTTTTGAAGTAAGTTTTAATTTCTTCTTTAATTTCTTCAGTTACCCATTCTTTCTTTAGAAGCATGTTGTTCAGTCTCCAAGAGTTAGGTGTATTTCTTCCTTTTCATTGTTTATTTCTAGTTTGATACCCTTGTGGTCTGAAAAAAAGGTTGGTATTATTTTGATCTTTGTGTATTTATTCATGTTTGCCTTGTGGCTTAGTATGTGGTCAATTTAGAGAATGATCCATGTGCATTTGAGAAGAAGGAGTATTCTCTATTCCTTGTGGGTGTAGCTTCCTGTAGATGTCTATTAGGTCCATTTTGTCCAGGTATTCTTTTAAGGCTTTTGTGTCCTTGTGTAGCTTATGTTTTTCTGATCTGTCCTTTGTTGATAGTGGGGTGTTGAAGTCTGCTACTACATATGTGTTTTCATCTATGTTTGTTTTCAGCTCTCTTAGTAGCTGTCTTATAAATCTTGGTGCTCCCTTATTTGGTGAGTATATTTTAATAATTGTTAAGTCTTTTTGGTTGATTGACCCTTGCACCATTAGGTAGTGTCCATCTTTATCCTTTGTTACTTTTTTTATTTTGAAATCTGCTTTGTCTGCTATAAGGATGGCTACTCCTGCCTTTTTGGGGGGCCGTTTGCTTGTAGAATTGTTTTGCATCCTTTTACCTTCAATCTATGCTGGTCTTTTTGGATCAGATGTGTTTCTTGGAGGCAACAGAATGTTGGGTTCTGTCTTTTAATCCAGTCTGCAACTCTGTGTCTTTTGATTGATGAGTTTAGCCCATTGACATTTAGAATAATTAGTGATGTTTGAGGGTCCAACAATGGGTTCCTGGTGGTCATTTGGGGTTCTGTTTTAGTTTGCTCTTTCTTTTTATTGTTCATTCCTTTTATTCTTCTGCAGGTTTCGATCTTAGGGCTTCTTTCAGGAGTTCTTGGAGAGGAGGTTTGGTGGTGGCAAATTTCTAAAGGCTTTTTTTGTCTGAGAAGATTCTGGTTTTTCCTTCATAAAGGAAGGACAGCTTTGCTGGGTAGAGTATTCTTGGTTGGCACTTTTTGTCTTGGAGTGTTTTGGAAATGTGACACCGTTCTCCTTGCCTGGAGTGTCTCCTCTGAGAAATCTGAAGTCAGTATGATTGGTTTTCCTTTGTAGGTTATCTGTTTCCTCTCTCTTATAATTCTCATAATTTTTTCTTTATCTTTAGCTTTTATAAGTTTTACTATGATATGTCTTGCTATGTTTCTTCTTCTTTCATTAAAGTAGTTTGTTGTGCTTTTTGCTTACTGTTTGTCTATTTTCATTTCTTTCTTCAGATTTGGGAAATTTTCCTCCATTATTTCATTGAAGAGCTTTTCAGATCCTATGCCTTTCTCTTCACCTTCTGGTATTCCAATTACTCATATTTGTTTTCTTTAGGACATCTGACAGATCTCTGATTTTTTTCTTGTTTTCTTACTCTGCTTTTCCCTCTCTTCGTTCTCTCTCTTCTGTATCCTCTAGTGTGCTGATTCTTTCTTCTATTTCTTCTAATCTGCTTTCCTGGCTCTTCTCTGCATTATTGAGTTTTTCTATTTCTCCTTTTATTCATTGCATCTCCTGCAGTTTCTTATTTAGGGTTTCAATTTCATTTTCCTATACGTTGATGATATTGCTCATTTTACTGCATTTTAAAAATATTTTTCTACTACATCTCTTAATTCGTTGAAAGTTTCTACCCTTTTGCCTTCCCTTTTTTCACCCTCTTCTTTGGCCTCTTTGAGTGCTTTCATCATGTTGATTCTGAATTCTTTGTCTGACATATGGAGCATTTCTTCCATGCCATCCAAGTTGGTTTCTTCAGATTGTTTATCCTTTGGTGGTGAGTTATTTTTCTTAGGGCTTGCTTGAGTATTTATGTTCTTCCTCCTTCCTGTGTTTTCCTTTCAGATCTCCTCTACGTATTGCGTGACTACTGCTCTTGTATTAGGCATGTTGAAGCCTATGTAGGTATGGTTAACTCTGCCTATGTGCTTCTGGTAGTGAGTGTCCTTGTTTTCTGAGTTTTGGGCTTTGGGATGGAAGCTGTTGACCTTCAGGATAGCTTTCCTGGCCCAAGAGCCTGAGAAGGCAAATTCAGTTCAAGCCTAACCTGAATGGCCAGGGTCCTTTCAGTTGCAAATTGCTGTCCTACCCTTTCTCTGGGACCATTTCCTTGGCAACCAGGAGCTGCCTCAGGGTGCAGTCTGGGAGGGAACCCCACCTGGCTTATATGAACTTGTCCCCCAGCTGCTGGTGTGGTGGCCGGAATGAGTTGGAGTTCCCTGGCCAATGACACTCAGTTGCCGCGAGCCCCAGCCCATGCAAGCTGGGCTTTGGGGTGGAAGCTGTTGACCTTCAGGACAGCTGTCCCGGCCCAAGAGGCTGGGAAAGAAAACTCAGTTCAAGCCTAACCTGAATGGCCAGCAGATCATTCAGTTTTGTTTTTGTTTTGTCTTTTTCTTTCTGGCTTATTTACGCTAATATAATTCTTGCTAGGCCTATCCATGTTATCACAAATGCATCATATATGTGTTTTTTGATTGCTGAACAGTATTTTATTGTGTAAATATACTGTAACTTTTTCATCCATTCATCAGTTTGGGGATATTTGTGTTGTTTCCAACTCCTGGCTATTGTAAATAGTGATGTTATAAACATGTGAGTTCAGGTGTCCTTTTCAATTAGTGTTTTGATATCCTTTGGCTAGATTCCCAGTAGTGGAATTACTAGTAGTAGTTCCTATATTTGTTATCATTACTTTCTGATCTAGATTTTCTATTACCAAGAAAGGTGACAATTTTCATACATTAGAGCTTCTCAATCTTCAAGGACTCCATGAATCATTTTATATTAATTTTCAAAACTTTACATCCATTTGTGTTAATTATTTTAGGGAGAGTATTCCTTGCTCTCTTTAAGGTCTCAAAGCTTTGAATAAGACTCAGAACAACTGATAAACATGTTATTGTCAGAGGAAATTGTAAAACACAAGCTAAAAGAAGGACATAAAGTAGCTAATTGGAGATTTATTCATGAGGTTGGAGAAAGATGCTAAATCCTGATAAGTTTATTAATCTGAAAATGGAGAGATGTTTCTTAACCTGAAATTGAAGAGACCTTAACAAATTACTTTAAATATAAATAGTTAAGAATTAACTGATTTTATTACTTAAAAAGAATATGCAATGGCCTGCGGACTATATATCCCTTTTAAATTACATATCAATATCACTTTGAAGAAAACATCTTGGTATATTGTGGTTTTTCTGAGTTGTGGTGGTGAAGACCATACTTAGGTTCTTTTTGTAAAGTTGCTGGATTATTTTTTAATAAATTATTTAATGAAGTAACTTAATTTTTTCAGAATATAGGATTTATCCCCTCAGGTATGTTATCATAGTTTTCCCACCATCAAAACCCCCATAATCCTCCATCATTGTCCACTGTGCTCCACCCAACACACACACACACACACACCATTTCCTTTTTCTTCTCTCTCTTCCCTGCCCCTGCCTTCCTAGGAACTTAAGATCTATGGTCAGCTTTCAAGGGTCCCATACTCAGATCTTAGCTTGAATTCTGTATTTTGATGGGACCTGTGATTCCACATGAATTGGGGTAAGGGGATTCTGATTTTGTGGGATATCATTGATTCGTTCCGTAATAACAACTCCTTTGAAAATGTGTGCAAATTTTCAGTATTTTATTTGATTATAAAGTTTATTAATTTTCTCTCTCTGCTCCAACTTTCCCTAGATGAAATACAACATCAAACACCCAATGGTACTATCACCAGCAACATAGAATCTCCAAAGCTGCCACAATACCCCAAATTGTCTACTCAGAGGATTGGAGAAGCTGATGCTGAGAGAAAATCCCCTAGTAGGCCTGTTTCAGGTGGCAAATTTGAGTCCTGCCCTGAGGTAGATGTTGGGAAGTTGGTGTCTAAGCTGCAGGATGGAGGGACCAAAGCCATACCAAAGGCCACCAATGGCCCTATTCCATGCTCTGTGCCCATCAAGGCTCCCTCTTTCCACATAAAGAGACCAGCTCCTCGGCCTTTGACTCACCAGAAGGAGGGTAAGTGCTTGTATATCTCATGGTAACCAGGCTAAACCCAACTTCTTCTCCTTGACCTCTTTCTGAAGTTGGGGAAACTCAAGTAGATATTTATTCTAGTTTTCTATCACTAATACTGGCATGTTGAGCAAGAACATAAAAATATTTACAAAACTAGATTATAAGTTCTATGGAAGGTAGGGATTTTATTCTCTTTTATTTATGTAGTAGGTACACAATTGGGGAATAAATTAATAATGATGATGCTCATTATTAATATTGTTTTTGTTGTTGCTTTTACCACAAAAAAAAAAGAAGTTTGTGCTATATATCTGGCACTGTACCATGTACTAACATATAATTTCTCATAGTAACTGACTATCCAATGTAATCCCATTACAAAGAAACTATTACAACTTTTTTTTTTCATACTAAGAACCTGAAACTCTTAGAGGTAAATAACCTGACAAAGTTTCACAATTAGTAATGGGAGAGCTGGGATCTTACCAATGTACCAAGCAAGCACCAAAGCCTGTGTTCTTTCCAACAAGGCACAACTATCATGTTGCCTTCTATAAGAAGTCTAAAATATATGAACTATTGTTTTCTATTTTCATTTTTCAGTTTAGTAGAAATAGGCAAAAGCAACATAACTTGTACAAAACTCTGAACTTTGAAAATGATTACAGTTCAAGATGCATCTGACTTAAAGAATACTTAATTGGCTATGACATGTGGAGCTTCATCTTTGGAATTTGGGCTAATCTAGAAAGGATTTTTTGGCATGGAGATATAATTCTATAAATATAATATGGCATAATGAAAATAACATGTACTTTTGTACAACAAAGATTTATTTAGACCTAAATCATGGCTCCTTTACTTCCAGCAGGATGACCTTCTAAAAGCGTGCCCAATGTTTTATATCCTGTCCAGTTCCAAAAAGAATTTATTTATATATATATATGTTTCACATCTTTGCATTCCTCAGGGATCACCCATGACCTTCCCTCCCTGACCACTCCCTTCCATCTCTCCCCCTCCAAGTTGTCCTTTAGTTTGTTTGTTAGCTTGTTTGAACCTTTCGTCCTGGTCTTTTGCTTCTTTTTCCTATGCCCCATATATTAGTGAAACCATTTGATTCCTGTCTTTTTCTTTCTGACTTGTTTCTACTAATATTTCTTCTAGGTACATCCATGTTATCTGAAATTCATCCACTTTGTTATTTTTAATTGATGGTTAATATTCCATTCCATATATACCTCATCTTTTTCATCCATTCAGCTGTCTTGGGACATTTGGGTTGTTTCCATGTACTTGCAATTATAAATAGTGCTGCAATAAACATCCAAGTACAGGTGCCTTTTTGTATAATTATTGAGGTCTCCTTTGGATAGATTCCTAGAAGAGTGATTGCTGGATCAAATGATAGTTCCATTCTTATTAGTTTGAGAGTCCTCCACACTGCTTTCCATAGAGGACCAGTTTACATTCCCACCCCCAGTGTAAGAGTGTTCCTTTTTCTCCACATCCATGCCAGTACTTGTTGTTACCCATTTTTTTTTTATTTGAGCCCTTCTTACTGGTTTAAGGTGGTAGTATCTCATTGTGGTTTTGATTTGCATTTCCCTGATTGCTAATGATATTGAGCATTTTTTATATGCCTGTTGTCCATTTGTATTTCCTCTTTGGAGAAGTGTCTTTTTAGTTCTCCCCCTATTTTGACTGGGCTTCTTGTTTTTTTTTTTGCTAAGGTGTGTGACTTCCTTGTGGATCTTTGTTATTAAACCCCTATCAGTTTTGTGGAGGACAAAATATTTTCCCATTCTGTTGGGTTTCTTTTTGTCTGTTGTGCCAAAAAGAATTTTAAGTCACTTCACAATATAGAGAAACATAAGTTAAGAACAGTAGGTATAGTTCATTTGACAAGTGTTTATTGAGCATTTAGGTACTGAAGACATGAGTGTATAAGATTTTCTTGAGGCCTGTATGAGTATTTAACACAATCTGTCTTGAATAACTGAAAACATTCAAAGGAAAATTAAAATTTCACCATACATTGAAATTACATGACATTCAAATTTCTGTGTCTATAAACAGAAACACAGTCCTTCATTTTACCCAGGGTCACAACAGAGTACACACAAAAAACTTCAACTATGTTATTATAAGTTCTTAGTGTAACAAGTCATTCAGATAAACCACAAACTTATATTTTTGTTACCAGAGAATGTTCCTAAAAACCATATTCTCCCATAGATTTTTATATTTAGCAAACTGAGTATGCTGTGGATGACATTGTCTCAGAACTATGGGAATCTGATATTTCTTCTAAGAAACTCTGAATCCTCTGACTTAACCACAGGTGCCATCAGTAGATCACAATTATTTGACTTCTTTGCACCTTGGTTTTCATATCTGTAAATGAGATAAACAGCTAATCCCAAAGACTTATTGCTAGGTTTAAAAGGAATAACAAATAAAATATCTGACATAAAATCAGTATTTAAAGTATGTTATTAATTCTCTCCCTGTGTCCTCTAAGATATGCCTTTTCTGAAAAGTAGCCAAGTAAAACCAAACTTCTATGTTGACATCTGCTTTGGTTTGTAAGTCATGCATTGACCTTCACACCTGTCTGGTAGAGCATGCAGTAACTCAACTTATCTTCATCACATTAAAGTTTGTCTTGCCTATTGTCAAGCCTTGAACTTAGGGAGATCCTATCACTTCAATACACACTGTAATTTAGCCCTCCCTCTCATTGCCACCTTCACCATTTCTTTTGTAATGTTAAGTTCCAGCAGTAGTCCCTCTCTTCTTCCTCTACAGTTCTGCCCTGACTGCTGGCAGCAGTTGCTCTGATCTAATAGTTTCACTTTATGATTTCACTCTCCATTATCAGCCAAAGTATCTAAATCCGGGCCTCAGCATTGTCTGCTCTAAGGCTGCTAGCAACAGCTACTGTGATAGAGCCTTTTCAAAGCCCATGTTTATAGCCTTGGCTACAGAAAGCAGAACTGAGGTACTAGTTTTGTCTTCAGTGGAGAATTAGCCAAATCTCTAATGTATCTGCCTCTTTGAAACTATGCACTTCCACTTCCTTACCTTAATTTCTCCCTTCCTCCTGACTGCAACTGCTCATATTGGCTGCCACTCCAATGAGAGATTCCAGACTTCTGAACAGATATCATTAAACAAATGCTGCAAACAGCTCATACCTTGATCTATAACTGATAGTTCATAGGCCCTGCTGCTAGCCAGCAGCCAGAGATGCAGAGTCCAAAGGAGGGAGCTGTCACTTCAGCTGACCTACTCTACACATTGCAGTTATCACTACATTTCACCTCTGTTGTTCAGAGCTTTGCCATCCTGATTCAGTGCACAGGCCTCATTCCTTGAGTGATACAGCTGTGCCACTGTCTTGTCCCCTATCTTCATTCCTTGCATTTTCCGACATTTGAATATAGTTGATATTCACCACAAATATAGTTACATGTTAAACCACTTGCTTCTGTAACAGTTGACTTTACAATAAAATCAATGTTGTTTGCTGATGTGATTTTTGTCAAGGACCCTTCTATCTCCCACATAGTACTGGACACTGTATTTTTTGTTATTTCATCTAACTGTTGTGATAGGCCTAAGAGATAGGGTTTATTCTTTACATTTCAGAGATGGACAAACTGACACTCAAAAAATAAAAGAACTTGCCTAGGCACCGTGTTTTTTTTTATTAATTAAATGATTTATTTATATATAAATTTTATATCTTTGTAATCCCTGAGGTTTGGCCCCCCTCCCAGGACATTCACACCCTGTCCCACCCACACCACCTGTTCACACCCTGTCCTGCTCCCCCTCCCAGTTATGTACTTCAGTTTGGTTGTTGGCTTGTTTTGACTTTTCTTCATGGTTTTTTTGCTTCTCTTTCCCATGTCACATATAATAGTGAAACAATTTGGTGTCTTTTTCTTTTTGACTTGTTTCTGCTAATACGATGTCTTCTAAGTCCATCCATGTTATCATAAAATCATCCAATTTGTTGTTTTTAATTGATGAGTAATATCCCATTGTGTATATGTACCACATCTTTTTCATCCAGTCATCTGTTTTGGGACATTTCGGTTGCTTCCATGTCCTTGCAATTATAAATTGTGCTGCATTAAACATCCGAGCACAGGTGTCCCTTTGTACAAGCATTGATGTCTCCGTTGGGTAGATTCCCAGAAGAGCAATTGCTCGGTCATATGGTTGTTCCATTTTCATTAATATGAGGGCCTCCACATAGATTGGAACAGTTTACATTCCCACATCCTTCTCTCCACATCCTCACCAGCACTTGTTGTTACCTGTTTTTTGGATATGGGCTATTCTTACTGGTGTAAGGTGATATCTCATTGTGGTTTTGATTTGCATTTCCCTAATTGCTAGTGACGTTGAGCAATTTTTCATGTGCCTGTTGGCCATTTGTATTTCCTCTTTGAGAAGAGTCTTCTTAGTTCTCCCCATTTTTTGATTGGGCTTCTTGTTTTGTTTTTGTTTAGCTGTCTGAGTTCCTTGTGGATCTTCGTTATTAAACCCTTAACACTCTTGTGGAGGGAAAATTTTTTTTCCCATTTGGGTGGGCTTCTTTTAGTTTTTTCTGTTGTCTCTTTTGCTGTCCAGAAGCTTTTTAGTTTGATGTAGTCCCATCTATTTGTTTTCCTTCATTTTTTTGCTATATGTAGATGTGTCCAGAAAGGGATTTCTAAATTGTACTTCATGGAGGGTTCTTCACAGGTTTTCTTCTATGTATGTTATGGTTTCAGGTATGACATTTCACTCTTTTAACTATTTTGAGTTGGTGTTTTGTACAAGGTGTGAGGATGTTGTCTTGGTCCATTTTTTTGCAGGTCTTAGTCCAATTTTCCCAGCACCATTTATTGAAGAGGCAATCTTTGTTCCAATGTAAGTTTTTCCCTCCTTGGTCAAAGATGAGTTGACTATATATGTGTGGTTTTATTTCTGGGCACTCAATTCTGTTTCATTGGTCTGTCTGTTGTTGTACCAGTACCATGCTGTTTTAATTATGATGACTTTGTAGTATAACGTGAAGTCTGGAATAGTTAGGCCTCCATTCTCTCTTTTTTGGCCAGGGTGCTTTTTGATATTCAAGGTCTTTTGTTATTACATATGAACTTCTGTAATTTTTTTCTATCTCTTTAAAGAATGTCATTGGAATTTTTATAGGGATTGCATTGAATCTGTAGATTGCTTTTGTAAGGATGGCCATTTTGATGATATTAATTCTTCCAATCCATGAGCAGGGAATATCTTTCCATTTCCTAGCGTCTTCTTCTATCTCTTTTAGCAGCATTTTAAAGTTTTCTTTGTATAGTTCTTTCACATGTTTTGTTAGGTTTATTCTGAGATATTTAATTCTTTTTGGTGCAATGGTAAATGGAATGGCTTTTTTAATTTCTTCTTCTTCTTGGCTTTTTGTATATAGCCAAATCAAGTGTGTTGATTTTGTATCCAGCTATCTTACTGAACTGGGTTATTATTTCAAATAGTTTCTCTGTGGATTTTTTTTGGGTTCTCTATATAGAGAATCATGTCATCTGCATATAATAGCTTCAGTTCCTCTTTTCCTATTTGTATCCTTTTATGACATTCTCTTGCCTTATTGCCCTAGCTAGAACTTCCAGTACAATTTTAAAAAGTAGCGGGGATTGTGGGAATCCTTGACTTGTTCCAGATCTTAATTGGAATGATTTTAGTTATTCCCCATTTAGGATGATGTTTGCTGTAGGCTTGTCATAGATGGCTTTTATTATGTTGAGGTAAGTTCCTTTAATCCCCAATTTTTCAAGGGCTTTTATCATGAACAGATGCTGGGCTTTGTTCATGCTTTCTCTGCATCTAGTCATATCATCATATGGTTTTTGTTTTTTGAAGTGGTATATTATGTCTTTGTTTGGTTTTGGTATGAGTGTGTGATGTTTGCTTCATAGAATGTGTTTGGCAGTTTTCCTTATTTCTCGATTTTTGGGAAAAGTTTTAGCAATGCAACGTTTTTTCATTTTTGAATCTCTGGTAGAATTCATTAATAAAGCCATCTGGTCCTGGGCTCTTGTTTTTAGGTAGAGTTTTGATGACTGCTTCTATTTTGCTGTTTGTAATTGGTTTATTTAAGTTCTCTATATCTCCTTTGTTCAATTTTGGGTAGTTGTATCTTTCTAAGAATCTGTCCATCTCACCCAGGTTGTTGTTGTATTTGTTTCCATATAGTTGTTCATAGTAATCTCTTATGTTTTTTATTTCTTTTGTGTCTGTTTTAATTTCTCCTCTCTCATTTGTGATTCTGTTTATTTGAATTTTCTCTCTTCTTTCCTTTGTGAGCTTTGCAAGAGGATTATCGATTATTTTTATTTTTTAAAAGAACCAGCTTTTGGTTTTTTTAATCTTCTGGATAGTCTTTTTTGTGGCTAGGTTATTTATTTCTTCTTTCATTTTATTTATTTATTTGGTCTTCTGCTGGGCTTTGGGTTTGTTTTTTGTTGTTGTTGTTGTTTGTTCTTTTTCTAATTTTTCAATTTGGGAGATAACAGTTTATTTCTTTGGTTATTTTCTTCCTTTCTGATATGGGCCTGTATTGCTATGAACCTTTATCTTAGATATGCTTTTGCTGCATCCCAGACATTTTGGAATGCTCTGTCTTCTTTGTCATTTGTTTTGAAGTAGGTTTTAATTTCTTTAATTTCTTCAATTACCCATTCTTTTTTTAGTGTCATGTTCAGTCTCCAAGTGTTGGATGCTCTTCTTGCGATCTTTTCATTGTTGATTTCTAGTTTGACAACTTTATCATCTAAGAAGAAAGTTGGTATTATTTTAATCTTTATGTATTTATTATGTTTGCCTTGTGGTCTAGTATGTGGTCAATTTTAGAGAATGATCCATGTCCATTTGAGAAGAAGATGTATTCTTTTCCTTGTGAGTGAAGTTTCCTGTAGGTATCTATTAGGTCCATTTTGTCTAGGTCTTTTAAGGCTTTTGTGTTATTATGTAGCTTTTATTTATTTGATGTGTCTTTTGTTGAAAGTGGGGTGTTAAAGTCTCCTACTACATAAGTATTTTCAGCAATATTTGTTTTCAGTGCTCTTAGTAGCTGTCTTATGAATCTTGGTTCACCTCATTTGGTGACTATATGTTGATGATTGTTATGTCTTTCTGATGTGTTGACCCTTGAACCATTAGGTAGTGACATTATTTATCCTTTGTCACTTTTTTTATTTTGAAATCTGCTTTGTCTGCTATAAGAATTGCTACCCCTGCCTTTTTTGGCGGGGGGGGGGGGGCATTTGCTTGTAAAACTGTTTTCCATCATTTTACCTTCAATCTATGCTTATCTTTTGAGATCAGGGAGGCAGCAGAATGTTGGGTTCTGTTTTTTAATCCAGGCTGCAACTCTGTGTCTTTTGACTGATGAGTTTATCCTGTTGACATTTAGAGTAGTTATTGGTGTTTGAGGTTCTAACATTGGGTTCCTGGTGGTCATTTGGTGTTCTGGTTTAGTTTCTTCTTTCTTTTTATTATTTTGTTCTTTTTATTCTTCTGCAGGTTTTGGTCTTAGGGCTTCTTGCAGGAGTCCTTGGAATGGGGGTTTGGTGATAGCAAATTTCAGGAGCATTTTTTTGTCTGAGAAGTTTCCATGAGATAATTAGGGCCAGGGAATTCACTCATAAATTTATTGGTATCTCCCAAGTAATGTTTCTTAATTAAACATTGGAAGAATGACACTGCACGTCAATCATGCCATTGCATCTCCAGTGTTCTGAAGATAGATAAGAGTAGAATGAAGTTTTCTTCATCCACACCATGAGTCCTGAACCAGTCTCAGCCTGTGCTGACAGTTTTCCATAGGGACTGGAGCAGTCTCTATTCCCACCAACAGTGTAAAAGTTCTTTATCTCCATACCCTCTCCACCACTTGTTTCTGATTTCTTTCATATGGGTTGTTCTTATAGGTATGTGGTAGTATCTCTTTGGTTTTTATTTGCATTTTCCTGATAAGTGATGATTATATTTTCATGTGTTTGGTGATCATATGTATGTCTTCTTTGGAGAAGTACTTAATGGGCTTATTTCTCTTTTGATTAGTTTACTTATTTTAATTTTGTTGAATTCTATGTGTTCTTTGTAGATATTGGATATTGGATATCAGCCCTTTGCTGGAAGTATGATGTACAAATATTCTCTCCTATTTTAGTGTGGTGTCTTTCTGTTACAATAAGTTTCTTTTGCTATGTAGAAGCTTTTTAGTTTGATATAGTCCTGATTATTTTTATTTTATTTTATTTTGTTTCTCTTGCTGTTGGAGCTAAATCCACAAGGATATTTTTCTGAAGCTTATGTTCTGGAATGTTTTTCCATGTTTTCTTCTATATGTTTTACTGTTTTTAGTCTCACATGCAAGTCTTTAATCCATTTTTGGTTAGTTTTGTTAATCATGTGAAATAGTGGTCTAATTTCAAACTTTTGCATGTGATTGTCCAGTTTTCCCAACACCATTTATTGTGAGACTTTCCTGGATTCATTTTATAGCTGAGCTACTTTGCTTAGCCTAATGGATACATATTTAGTGTGTGACTAGCTACATAGTGCCGGTTTCTTTCTGGGCATCAATTCATTCCACTGGTTTATGCGTCTGTTTTTGTTACTGTACCGTACTGTTCTGATGTAATACAGTTTGAAGCCTGGGAGTAGGAAGCCACCATTATTCCTCTTTGTGTCAAGATAGCTTTAGTTATCCTCTTTATTTCCCCCAGCATTTTATTTTTGTTTTTGCCATTTTATAGAACCATATGAATTCAGTGTTTGTTCTATATCTTTGAAGAAAGCCATTGGAACTTTGCTAAGGAATGTATCAAATGTGTATATTTGGGAATGCAACGTGGCCATTTTGGCAATATTAATTCTTCGAGTTCATAAGGAGAGAATTTTTTCATCTCTTTATGTCCTCTTCTATTTCTTTTAGCAATAACATAGTTTTTATTGTATACGTCTCTCACCTCCTTTTTAGTTCATTCCTAGGTATTTAATTCTTTTTGACACAGTTGTAAATGGATGTTTTCTTGATTTCTTCCTCTTCTAGCTTGTTTTTTGCTTGCAGGATGGAAGGCAATTAATTTTGAATATTAGTTTTTTTTAATCTGCCATTTGCCAAACTGATTAGCTTTTTAATGTGGCTTATGGAACTTCCTATGTACATTGTCATGTCATCAGCTAAGTTATATCTTCACTTTTTCTTCTCAGTCCATTTGTATCCATCACTTACATAATTGCTCTATGTAGGACTTCCAATACTGTATTCAAATGTAACGAGAGTGAATATCCTTGTCTTGTATCAAAGAAAGTGTTTAGTTTTTTTACTAATGAGAATGATGTCAGCTGTGTGTTTGTCATACTTTGTGGTCTTGATATGTCCCATCTTTATTGAAAGTATTTTCACTGAATATTGAATCACATGTTTTTTCAGATTTATTGATGAGATCATGTAATTTTTCTCTTTCCTTTTGTTGATGTGATAAAGTTGTTAATTGAATTTTGAATCTGGCACCATACTTGTATTTCCAGAATAAGTCCTATTTGGGCATGGTATATGATCCTATTAATGCATTGTTGAATTTGGTTTGCCAGTATTTTTTGAGGATTATTACATACATGTTCATCAGGGATATAGGTCTGCAGTTTTCTTTTTTTAATATCAGAGTTATGACCTCCTAAGATGTGTTTGAGAACATTCTCTCCACCTCAATTTTGGAAGAGTTTAAGAAGGTATGCATTAGTTTCTCTTTGAAGAGTTATTAGACAGAAAGACATCTTGAAACAATAAACCAGTTTCAGTAAGGTAGCCAGTTACAAAATCAACACACAGAATAGTTTTCCTATATGCAAAAAGTCAAGCAGAAGAAGTTTAAAAAACCATCCTGTTTATCATCACACCAAAAAAACATAAATACCTGGGAATTAACAAAACACATGAAAGAACTATACAAAGAAAACTTCAAAATGCTGCTAAAAGAGATAGAATAAGACATAAGTAAATGGAAAGACATTCCCTGCTCATGGATTTGAAGATTTAGCATCATCAAAATGGCAATCCTACCGAAAGCAATCTACAGATTCAGTGCAATCCCTATAAAAATTCCAATGACATTCTTTAAAAAGATAGAACAAAAATTACAGAAGTTCATATGGAATAACAAAAGACCTCAAATATCAAAAGGCCTCCTGACCAGAGAAAGAGAGAATGGAGGTATTACTATTCCAGACTTCAAAGTATACTACAAAGCCATGGTAGTTAAAACAGCTTGGTATTGGTACAAAGACAGACAATCAGACCAATGGAACATAACTTAGTGCCCTGAAATAAAACCACACATATATAGTCAACAAAGGAGTGAAAAACTTACATTGGAATGAGGACAACCTCTTCAATAAATGGTGCTTAGAAAACTGGACCACGGCATGCAAAAAATGAACCAAGACACCTCCCTCACACCATGTATAAAAACTAACTGAAAGTGGATAAAAGACTTGGATGTAAGACCTGAAACCATAGAATACAGAGGAAAACTTTGGTAAAACCCTTTATGAGTTACATTTCAGATATTCATTTTTGGACACATCTATAGCTGGCAAAAAAAGAAAGGCAAACATAAACAGCTGAGACTACAGCAAACTAAAAAGCTTCTGTACAGCAAAAGAGACAACAGAGAAAACAAAAGAAACCCAACCGAGTGGAAAAAAAATTTTGCCCTCCATACAAGTGATAAGGGTCTGATAACAAAGATACACAAAGAACTCACACAACCTAACAAACACAAAGCAAAAAAGCCCAGTTAAAAAATGGGGAGAAGAATTAAAAAGACACTTCTCCAAAGAGGAAATACAAATGGCCAAAAGGCACATGAAAAATTGCTCAACATCAGTAGTAATCAGGGAATGCAAATCAAAACCACAAATCATGTGCCAAAAGGCACATGAAAAATTGCTCAACATCATTAGTAATCAGGGAATGCAAATCAAAACCACAATGAGATAGCACCTTACACCAGTAAAAATGGTCCACATCCAAAAAACAGGTAACAACAAGTGCTGGCATGGATGTAGAGAAAAGGGAACACTCTTACACTGCTGGTAGGAATGTAAACTGGTCTAGTCAATATGGAAAGCTGTGTGGAAGACACTCAAACTAATGAAAACGGAACTACCATTTGACCCAGCAATTGCTCTTCTGGGAATCTACCCAAAGGAGACCTCAATAATTATACAAAGGGACATCTATGCCCGGATGTTTACTGCAGCATTATTTATAATTGCAAGGACATGGAAACAACCCAAGTGTCCCAAAACAGATGACTGGATGAAAAACATGTGGTAATATACACAATGGAATATTACTCATCAATTAAAAATGACAAATTTGACGATTTTATGATAACATGGATGTACTTAAAAGAAATCATGTTAGGGAAACAAGTCAGAAAGTAAAAGACAGAAACCAAATGGTTTCACTAACATATGGGACGTAGGAAAAACAAGCAAAAGGCAAGGAGGAAAAGTCAAAGCAAGCTAAGAACCAAACTAAAGTATACAGCTTGTGTGTGGGGGGGAGTTTACTGCCAGTGAGGGAAAGAGTGGGTGATCCCCAGGGAAAACAAAGATTTGACATGTATGTATATATAAATTAATTATTTTTAAAAATTGACTAAGCACCTACTGTGTACCAGCCATTAATTGAACATATGAGTACCTAATTAAATCCCATTACTATTTTTATAAGATAATGTATTATTGACTGATCCTTTTTATATTGATTGGACATAGCAAATTGATATGATAAATCTGAAGTCATATAATTACAATGTTCCAGAGCTGTGACTCAAATGTACTTTCTGGAAGAATGAAAAAATTTCAGAGTGCTTAGTGACCAAAAAGAAATGAGGATCAAGGGAGGTAATCCATATAACTTAGCCATTGGGTACATGTTGATGGGTAGTGTAATTTGGCAAACTGTGTATGTTAGTGTTCTCTTTCCAGGAGATTATGACAGTTTCAGCAAAGTACAGACTCCAGGAGAAAAGCCAACTATCATTCGTCCTCCAGTAAGGCCTCCAGATCCTCCATGCCGGGTAGCAACTCCCCAAAAACCAGAAGTAAAGCCAGATGTTGTGATTGGCAACACAGGAGACATCCCATCATCTGTGTAAGTATGGCTGTTCCTAATCCTTGACCTGAGACCCATTTTAGGCCACCAGGAATGCTTTCACAATTTCCATTTGGTTGTGAAGTAACTATAATACACATTATGGCATCTTTCATTTCATAGTCTAGGGGAATGCCACAGACCACCCCTTGTTGGATTCTTCAACTCAGCATTCAAGACTGAGAGGATTTTTTAGAACTGAAGAGTTCTAATCTTAGTGCCTAACTGGCAGTCCATTTTTCCTAACTGCCCTCATCTCTGTAGATAAAATTGCCTTAATTTTCATGCTCTTTTGGTTCTAAATTTTTCTGATTTCTGTCATTACTATTGTTTTCTTAAAATGTTTCATTGGGGTAAAATTAGTCTATAACAATATATAAGTTCACAGAATTGTAATTCTGCATTTATAAACACAATATCATGAATGTTCCCAAAAGTAATTCTATAAACATTTTCATTTCATTGTATTTGTGTTTTTTTTTTTTTTTAATAAGCAAGGGTATGCTTTTTTTCCCCCAGTCTTTCAAAATGACTCCAGTTCTCCTCCCAAGAACTGCAGCTAAAATGACACCCAGAAGGCCTTTCTGATATTGGACTATAAGCCAAGGAACTAGGTAGAAAAGTCTAAATTGGGGCCACTGCATGGCTCCAACAAACCTAGCTGAACTCTCAGCCAGTGTCTGGTATCCTTCTCAGTACACTGTCTTGTGATACTCATTTCTCTTGAGTTCCTAGTTTTCTACAATTGCAAAATGGGGAAAAAGAGCAAAGCCTCCACTACTTTAATTAGCTAAGTGTATTTTCAGAGTACCAAACTCTGTGCTTTGAAACAGAAGACTTGTTTCACTTAGTAAGAATTTCACTGAGAATAACCTGATTAGGTAACATATTGTAACCTTTTTTGAAATAGGGAGCAAAAGATATCAGCCACTGCCTTATGTTGTCTGTAAGTTCTTAGCTATTTCCTATTCTGATATTTAGATTTTTTCTTAAACCTAGGTCCTTTATATGATAAGGTAGGGCCTGACATTTGTGACCCACCTGGTTCATACTCTCCTGTCCTTTCCTTTAGCCACTAGTTCTCACTGATATTTCAGAACAACTCATGGAATTTTGTTCACTTCTCTTTCCAGGGTGGCTTCCAGGACAAGGTTCTTTGAAACAGCTTCCCGGAAAACAGGAAGGTAAGAGAAACAAGTGATAGAAAAGAAACCAAATCACTTATTAATAAATGAAACTTGAGCATCTCATTTGCAGACTTAAATTACTTTTGTTTCTCTCTAGCTCTGTCTGTACCCCTGTGTTTGTTCTCCCCTATCTGCATTTGTCTCCTGCTCTCACCCTATATTTCTGTCTTTATTTCTGTCCCTGTGTATCTTTGTATTTGTAATTACTTGTTTTTTTTTACTCATTTCTCACACTGTATCTGTTGTCTCTGTCATTTTCAGTCTGTTTTTATTTTGTGTAATTTATTAAATATTTTTAATTCTATTAAATTTATTGAGGCAACATTGGTTTATGATACTATGTATGATTTAGGGATATGGGTTCATACCTCTTCAGATACCTGTTACCACACCCACCACCAAAGCACCAGTAATCTAATATAGTTAATTGATCTTCTTATCTTCGTGGCATTCCACATTCATCATTCCACAACTTTTCTGGTAACCTCAATTCTTTATTTTTCCCCTGAGTATTTACTCTATTTGTTAAACATTATCACAAGCCCATCCCTCTCCACACAACATTTTGAGATGATTCTATTAATAGCTAAGAGAATTTACAGACTTCAATTCTACCTTCTGTAAAGAAGCACACAATACTGATTCAGGAAGTTACTACTCTGGTGAAATATTTTTTTCCCAGTTTTTCTCATTCAGCTCTTTTTTTAAATCATTATATTTATTTTTTTATTTTTTGTGGGTACACTTTTTTTCATTGTTATCTACCCCAGTGTTCTCTCAACACCTCATCATCTTTGAGCCTTCATCTTAATCTTTTGTGGCCTTTCCACCTCTGATTCCTCCCCTCTCTATCTCATGCTCTGTGCTTCATTTCTGCTGAAAGCTAGTTTTAAATTTTTCTTGTCTGTCTGTTTTCTCTTTATCCCTCATATGAGTGAGAACATCCAATATTTCTCTTTTTCTTTCTGGCTTATTTCTGCCAGCATGATTCCTTCTAACTCCATCCATGTGAATGACCTAAGTTTCTCTTTTTTAATTGATAAATATTCCATTGTGTACATATACCACAGATTTCTGTACTATTCATCTGTTTGGCTACATTTGGGCTGTTTCCCTAGCCTGGCTATTGTATATAATGCTGCAATAAAAATCCAGTTACAGGTGTCTTTATGAATTAGAATTTTTAGAACCTTTCGGTAGATTCCTGGAAGTGGGATTCCTGTATCAAATGCAAGTTCCATTTTCAGTACTCTAATTGTCTTCCATATAACTTTCTATAGTGGCTGGACCAGTTTGCATTCCCAACAGCAGTATAAAAGTGTCACTTTTTCTCCACATCCATGCCAGCAATTGTTGTTGCCCGTTTTATTTTTGATGTGCACTATTTTTATTGATGCAAGATGGTATCTCATGTGGTTTTGATTTCCATTTCCATTATTATTAGTGATGTTGAGCTTTTTTTATATGCCTATTGGACATTTTTATTTCTTTTTTAAAGAAGTGTCTTTTTAGATCTTTTCTCCATTTTTTTGATTGGTTGTTTTGTCTCCTTTTTGGTAAGTTTTGTGAGTTCTTTGTGTGTCTTTGTTATAAGGACCTTATTTGTGTGTAGGATTTCTTTTTATTTTGTATGTTGTCTCTTTTGCTGTAGAGAAGCTTTTTAGTTTGATGTAGTCCCAGTTGTTTAGGTTTTCCTTCATTTTTTTTTTTTTCTTGCTGGCTGTAGATGTGTTCTGAAAGGGATTTCTGAAATTAAGTCTTGGAGAATTTTACCCAAGTTTTCCTCTATGTATTTTTTGGTTTCAGGTCTTACCTCCAAGTCTTTTTTCCATCATGAGTTGGTTTTTGTATATGGTGTGAGGGAGTTGTCCTGGTTCGTTTTTTTTTTGCATGTTGTGATCCAGTTTTCCCAGCACAATTTACTGAAGAGGCTATTCCTGTTCCATTGTATGTTTTTTGCCCTTTTGTAAAAAATTAGTTGACCATATATGTGTGGTTTTATTTCTGGGCACTCAATTCTGTTCTGTTGCTCTGATTGTCTCATTTTGCTCTAGGACCAGGCTGTTTTAATTATTATGGCTTTGTAGTATAGTTTGAGGTTTGGGGTTATAAAATCCTTGTTCTTTCTTCTATTGGTCAGGAGAGTTTTGGATATTCGAGGCCTTTTGTTATTCCATATTTCAATAATTTTTGTTCTATCTCTTTAAAAAGATATCATTGGAATTTTTATTGGAATTGCATTGAATCTGTAGATTGCTTTTGGTAGGGTGGCAATTTTGATAATGTTGATTCTTCCAATTCATAAGCAGGGAACATCTTTCCATTTTTCATGTTTTCTGTTTCTTTTATCAGTGCTTTAAAGTTTTCTTTGTATATATCTTTCACTTATTTTGTAGCTTTATTCCCAGGTATTTAAACCTTTATTTGGTGCAATGGTAAATGGAGTGGCTTTTTAATTTCTTCTTCTGGCTTATTTTTTTGGTAACTGCAATTCTTTAGTAAATTTCTAGGGTTTTATTTTACATTAGTTCTGTCAGCAACTTTAGTTTCTTTATATTCTACATATGACTGAAATAATGTGGTATTTTTTTCTCTTCCAATTTATTTACTCAACATTATCCCCTCCAGATCATTGTCATAAATGGCAATATTTCATCTTTTTGTAGCTAAATAGTATTCCATTGTGATTCTGTACAACATTTTTATCTATTTGTCTATCTTGGACACTTAGGATTTCCATAATTTGATCTTTGTTATTAGTGCTGCAATGAGGCCACTCTGCCTCTTGGGTGAGTCCAATTCATTTACATTCAGTGTGATTATTGATAAATGAGTGCTTTCTACTTACAATTTGTTTTTAATTTTCTGGTTCTATCTATTTCTTTGTTAATCTTTTTGTGGACATTTTTCCTGTTGATTTATATATGAGAGCTGCTTTCACTATTTCTTCTAAGAGTTGTCTAGTGTTGGCAGACTTTTTCAATTTTGTTTTTGAGGGAAGGACTTTATTTCCCCCCAGATGTGAGAATGTTGCAGGATTAATTATTCTTGGTTCGTGGCTTTTATCTGGAATATGTTAAATATGTCATTCTATTCTCTCCTAAAATGGAGAGTTTCTATTGAGATGTCTGATGAAAGTCCACTGGAATACCTTTTAAAGCCACCTGCTTTTTTCCTCCTAGTTGCCTTCAGTATTTCACTTCTATATATCTAGTTGTAGTTCTCATTATATTTAGGTAAACAGGTGTTTGTTTACTTTCTTGGATTGACATTTAATTACTTCCCCAGGTTTAGAATGCTTTCATCTTATTTCTTTGAATAAACTATCTGTTCTCTTCCTCTCTTTTCTGTTTCAAGGGTACCCATTATCCTTCTGTTTCCTTTTCTCATTGAGTATAATAGTTGTTAAGGTACCTCCTTTTTTTTTCATATCTGATTTCTCTTTCTTCCAACTTAGTCCTTTCTGCATTCCTATATTTTGAAATACTGATTTAGTATTTGATTTGGTCTGTTCTTTCATTGCTTTTTTTTCTACTCCTTGAGGTCATTTCTTGAGCTCTTTACATCCTGAATCTCTGTTAAAGCTTCTGTTTATACCTTCTGTTTGTTAGTTTTTATTTCTGGGCTCATTTGTTTTTCTGAATTTTGTCATTCTTTTTTTTATTAGCTTCTCTGAGTTCTCTACATTACTTTGACTTGCCTTTTTCCATTTTCTTTGAACTTTAAGTTCCTTTATTATAGACATTTTGAAACATTTGAAACTGAAATATAATCTTTCATGTCTTCATATTTGGATTCTGAAGAGTTGTTATCTCCTTAGTGATATAGTCCCTTCTCATCTTAAGGTAACTTATGATACATGTTTTTGTCTGTCTCTTTTGTTATCTACCCATTTTTTTAAATTGGATTTTTTTAAAAACCCATATTTTAAAAAATTTATCTATAGCAGTAACTTAGAGTTAGGCTAATTTTGCTTTTCCTACAGGTAGCACTATGATTTCATTTTATTTTATTGCCACTGCTAACTTTTGTAAGCACAAAAACCTGTTTTTTTAGTAGTGAGTCAACAGGGTGGGAGGTGGGGGCAGATGTGCTAGTGGGTATCTTATTTTTGTGGCACCACCAATATCCCTAGTCTCTGGAGTTCCAGACCTGAGAGTCAGCATTGTGTACTCTGTCAGTGTGGTTCAAGATGTCAGTGCCAATCCTAAGGGATAAGGGACATGTGGTACAGTCCAGATACCTCTGTTCTTTTCCTTACAAAAGTAGTAACTTGGGCATTGTACCATAGCTATTCCTTATAGATCCATCCTCATTCAAGCAGTTGTACCTACATAGCATTTCTTCTTTCTCCACCACAGAGCCCATGACTGAGACAGCAGTCCTACCCAAGACCGCAGACTCCAAGCATTTCTGTTCACTCACCTCTTTAGGTTCAAGGGAATATGTCTTTCCTGGTGAAGTCTGTTCTGTTCTCTGATGGCCAAAGGGTACTACTACTCTCTTGCTCAAAGCTATGGGACTGTCTCAGTGAAGTGTTCCTCTGGATAACTTTCAGATGTTCCTTTTGGGAGCAAAGTAAAAGACCTCCTCTGTCACCATGTATCATTGCTCTGTTTTCATACTTATGTCTTCCTGTGTCTCCCTGTTCCTTTGTCTAATAGTTTTCATTTCTTTTTCTCCCAGTGTTTCTTTTTTATCTTTCTCTTTATCTGTTGTCTCTTTGCCCTTTTTACTCAGTTTTTATATCTCTCACACACTCACACACAGATGTGTGTAACTTTACACTTTACATTCAATTTATATCTTCATTTTTGTTAGATTACTTAATCAAATCTATTATATTATAAAAGGGCATTGACAGGTATATATAGAATGCACATTCTAATATAAACAGACTTAGTATAAATATAGCCCCATTTCAGTGGTAAACATTAGAATGAATTGGCTTTTCTCAAAATTTTACACATATAGATATATTTTACATATTTTAGATAATTTTACATATATAGATAATTTTTAAAAATTGGGGGACAGTTAACCTACAGAGTCCTTCCTTCCTCTCTAAACCCAGAAAAAAATCATAATCTCCAGGAATGGAACTGATTATCTGGTTTATTGTTCCTTTCCCTCCTTTCATATTTGTTTGTGTCCTTCCAGCCTTTTTGTTTTTAATATTCCATAGGTTCTCATACAGTCTGTCCAAGGTCTGATATTTGGAACCATTTAGACTAGAGCATGTGGAAAAATGGTTGCTTAGCTTTCAGGAACTCTTCTGTGAGTTTTTATCCCACATTGCTTATTAGGTAGCTTAAACTTGTACTTCCTAGCATGAGACAGAAGTGTAACTCTTCTAGGTGGTTGGTTAAAAAAAAAGTGAAAATAACAATGTGCCTTTACCAGTAGAACTGGGGCAAGTTTGATATCATGTAGTCAAAACTAAGGTGTAATTATGGTTCTACACAGAAGGTAATTATAGTTCTGCTTGGCAGTCAGCCAGAGCAATCCCTAGGGTAGTCTTATCCAAATGTCCACCTTGACGAATAACAAAAAAGAGAGATATCTTAATACTTTAATAAACTAACAACCTACAAGCAGGCCTGGTTCCTACTTCCTGGTGGTTCTTCCTCTTTCCTTTGGATAAACCATATGAGAAACAAATATCAAGGAAGTAGAATGAAGTAAATTAGAATGAAAAGAATCAATCTAATGACAATATTTTCAGAGGAGGTTATATCTAAACCAGGGCTTTAAATATTTTTGCCAAAATATGTGAAGACTTGATCATAGCCTTGACTAGAGGAACCAAGATATTGTGAGGGTATATATAAGAGCTGTGAACAGTTAATAGAATCATTAAATCAGGGTACCTAATATTAAGGAAACTATAGCCAAACTGCTGTTGAAACAAGGATACTGCCTGGACTTTGTCAGCTAGTGCTCAGAAAAACCTTGAACCAACCACAACTTATGGATAGTAGCTAGAGTAGAAACTTAAGACTGAAGCACTACTGTACCTATCCTGTTACCAAGCCTCCAAAACCTAGATTTATTCTTATTATTCCCTAGATTCCATCTTACACATCTAGACTATGGGTTAGACCAAGTAGGGTACACTTATCCTCGGTATGCCATAAGCCACTATCCTAGATTCCCATAGGTCCCTCCCACTGAGCATCCATATAGGGAAAGCACCCTTCTGTCTAAACAACCGCCATGTACCTATCACTTGGATGAGTGCATCACTCATATTGATCACTGGTCAAGATCCTCAGCCTAGCCACACTCAATCCCATGTATGGACATTGTTGCCAAATTTTTATCTTTAATGAAAATTATAATCTTTCTAAACTTTGCCCTGCCTGTTTTTGCTTCCCATTTTGCATTCAACTGTAGTGTTATATTTGAGTGATCTCATACCTTTATTCTTCTCCTTTCTATAGCAACTATGCAACATAAAAAAATTAGAAATGGTACATCAAGAAGAAAAAGGAAGAAAGAAATTTCTGGAATGCACAGAAACTTATGCCACGGGTTCAGAAAGTGATTAGTGTTTCACCTTGGATAAAATGTTAGGATGAGAAGAGGGAAGCTTAAAACTGCAGAAGAGGTTAAAAAGATGTTTTGGGGATAGCGTTATCCTTGCCCTATAACCATAAAATATACTCTGTGGTTTGGCAATGATTTCCATGGGTTCCCTAGCCTTCCATAATTTGACATTATTGTTCGGTACCTAAAACATGGCTTCATGCTTTGGATACCTCTAAACTTGCCAGGTAGTTAATCCAACCAATAAAAATTAAGTTATCTACTTTGAAACATCTGGATGGAATCACTTCCTCATTTTCACAAGACCTCTTTGTCCCTTGCTTTGCTACTCCTGTTCTGATTTCTAGAATCTTAGTAAAATATCTTTCCTCCTGTACCTACAGTTCTCAAGGCAGACTCCCTGGAGATGAGAGTTGAGACCACAGGTATGTAGTCACTACCTATTTTATAGGACCTTGTTATAAGATATGAGATTTAAGACCTGGAATACCATGCTTGTCCAGAAGATAGGAACTTATTATTATGCCTCAGTTCATTACCCTTTTATTACCTGACCCTTTAACTTGGCTGCCTTCTAAATCAGAGGTTCTCTGTGTTTGTAAGTCTCCTTCCTTTTTCATTTCTTTCTACTCCAGCCAAACTATAGAGTATAACTTTACAAATTGCCTTTGAATCAAGGCTACACATTTTGGACAAGTACAGTTGTCCAAAGTCCCAAGTACAAGTACATTTCTTTCTCTAATCTTCCATTTTCCAATTTGTGAAATGTTAAAGTTGGAACTTTCTAAATCTTATAGACACATCCTTTGTGTCTATAAGATCACTACCCCTCTTCTGGTATTGTAGCAGATATCAAGAGTCCCTTTAGTATCTGCAGAGAGACATCATTCCTTCAGACGAAGTCACTGTTTTTCTTACTTACCTTCATCATGTATCCTTCATCTTTGTCTAACGCAAAGCACTTTCACATACATTATGCCATTTGATTCATAGAGAATGCCAAAAATAGCAACGGTAATATATATTTTTAACTGAGCAAAGGAACTGAGATTTAGAGGGAATTAATAATTTAAGATCAAGGAGACACTGAGATTGTATAAATGTCCTTCTCTACCTAGTATTTGTCTATCAGATTGCTAACATAACATTAACCAACATACATATAAGCCTAGAATCAGGTGTCTAGAGCTTGGCTTTCCATTTGTTCTCTAACTGTCCTTTTATTCTATTACTATAGTCAGTCCTCAGTGCCCAAGATCCAACTCCTTGTCATACTTTGAGATACAGTTCCAATAAAGGAAGTTAGGAAATGTTGCAGAATTATTGGCCTGACTGTAGTCACGGTTGGAATGTCATTCTCAGAAGTATCAGATTCCTGCTTTCCCTGTAGACTATTTGGATATTGAAGTTAAGACCAAAGGCACAGTGTCTAGTCCTGATTAGAATACCATCTTAGGCCTCTTTTATGGGTTCTGAGCTATAGGGGCCTTTTCGTAGCCAGCTCATCAACCAATTATAGGTTTACCTGCCTACCAAGAGAGGCTTCCTTGCTTATTGGCTGTTGAGTACTTGATGAGTCTTAGCCAATTGTTTACTCTCTTCTTTCCCTTTCAGGTTTTAAAAGTCTTGGCCTCAAGAGACCTTTTCCCGGATTCTAGAAGGGTCTTCCTCAAACCCTTGTGTGATTAGTCATTTTGTTCTGAAGAGTATCTCCTTCCTGACCACACACATTCAGACTCTGCAATGCCATAAAATGAAGGTCACATGTCCTAGACACAGATTTGTTTCGCCTTTGTATACTGTATCAATTCCCTTAGAAAGTCTATCTTGAGGTGCTAAAAGTCTGAATGGTTGAAATCTCAAACTGAATTGTGGAAACAAGCTATCTACTGACCTGAGTCAAAGAGAGTAACTCAGTTTTCACCTCTTCTCTGAACTTCTGGCTTCTTCAAAAGGCCATTGAGCTCTTAAAGATTCAAGGCTAACAACTGATCACAGTGGTCTTACTCTGAGCTTAAAGCTACTTAAGTTTGGGGCCATTGTTTACCTTGGAAATGGGAAGTAGGAATATATGCCAAACATTGGAGAATCTTAACATGTCTCATCAGGATACGGTACCAGGTTGGAGCTATGGCACTGTGATAATTTGCCTATCTGTTCTTGTGGGACCATACAGCATGACTGATACCCCCCATAACCCTACCTTGTGAACTCAGGAAGGTGGCCTTCCTGCTCTCGTGTCCAGCTGCATAGGACAAATCTACAAGGCATGTTTTACATGTTAAAGAACAGGCCTGTTTGAATTATTCTTCATACTGTTTTCTCCTTTCTAAAGTAACAAAAACTGAAAATTCTTTTTAAAAGACATAGTGTTTGTCCTGCAAGAGTTCCATTTTGGGTCAAATGCTAAGAAAAATTGTTAAGATGGACTAGGTCAGGTAGCTTTTACTCTATGTTTGCCTTCTACAGATAAGCTCTTCTGTTTCAAGATACAAAAGTATGTCTTATCCCATTGTCCATGAGTTCAGGAACTTCATGAAGTTTCTGTAATGGTATGCAGAATTCTACAACAATGTGTCTTTTCTGGAGGGATGATCCATAACATCCTACTGAATTTCAAATGAGCCTGTGACCCAATAAAAGTTAGCAACAGTAGTCCTCAGTATAAGAGTCTTTCTACAAGTCATAAACTATTTGGAAGAGACTTTCAAAATCATTTATTCTAACTACATAATTTACCATTAGGTAAACTGATGCAGAACAAATGAGTAGAGAGCACATGCCTAAACAAGACCCTTGATTCCTAGACTCCCACTCAAGGTTCATTCCATTGTATCACACATATTTAACAAGGGGCCTTTTATTAGTCATCATTCTGGAGGTTTAACATTTCCCTTTTTCCACTAGACTCACGCATTTGTCACCAAATGGAACGCTTTCAGACATAAGCTCCTGATCTTAGTGATTAGCATCTCAATCATTATGAAGGAACTAAAATACAATTGGTGTTACTGAGTCAGAAATCTGAGGAGTAGACATTTCTAATTTCTGTTTGTTAAAAAGTAAACTGCTAGAGAAGGTAATTATTCCTTATGTTCCTGTGCAGATAAATCACCCATAGACTTTTTAGGGTTCATGTGATTATAACACCGGACAGTGTGAATAAAAGGGCTTACCAAAAGGGATCCTTCTACCAAGTCCCTGGTACTTACTGATTATATATATACTGAGAGAGAAACATAAACATGGGGATATTGGGATGCAGAAGGACAGAGATTTATGAAAAGGGAAAGATAGAAATTACTAGAATGCACTGACAACTAAACCAACTCAGATGCCTTTGAAACAGTGTTACTGAAAGACAATACATTTTTAATACTAAATTCTGTACATGGGTTATTGACGAGTTAGGAATACAGAAACATTGTGGAAGTAAAATGAGTATAAACAATGCCACTCCCAGTGAAGACCTACCCAGGTTGAACATTCAACTTTCAGCTCTACCCTGTCCCAAAGGCTAAGTTGATGAGAAACCAAGAGCAATAGAGCTAAGTGTATTATTATAGTCTACTACTCACTGTCAAAGTGAGTCTCTATGAACCCTGATCTCAGTACTGTGGCATTTCTATCTGTCCCATTAGATAACTAAAGCAGACAGGTATGGAGATTTTGAACACAAAAGGAACAACCAATGGGACCTCTGAACCTCTGAAGATGATGGTGACATAGTTTCACACTGGATTTCTTTGAACAAAATACCACAGTAACCATTGCAAATATTGAACGATTACCAGAGAAAGGTACTGCATGAGATTGCTATGTTTCCTAGGACATAGATCAAAAACCTGGCCTAGAGAACTGGAATCACCAGTCTGGCTGGAAACTGGAGAGGTAGCATTGGATGGCTAGCCTTGCCCCCACTCATGGTTATACCCAAAGAATGCTAGATAATAAATTTCAATGCCTCAATTTTTGCAGTCTGATTTAAAGAGCAAACACTTGCTTCTTGCTGAGACACACTGTGGTGGCATTAGATGGAAATGATTCAGAAAAGGTTATGGGAAAGGGGTAATAATTAAAGAGCATCAACTAAGTACTAGGTACTTCATAGCATACATTATCTCATTTGGTACTTACAAAAGTCACATAGGTAGATGCTATTCTCATTTTACAGATGTAAGATTTATGGTCTGGCACTAAAGTAACTGATTCAAGTTCATACAGAAAGTAAATAACGGACTGTGATTTCAATACACACCTCTCTGACTCTATATCCCATGTGATTTTCCCTTTACACAGAGACCCTGTTACTGGAGTTGACATGACTCTGATTTTTGCCTACATAATAATACTAAAAGGCAAATATTTGAGGAAATGGAGAGAATACAGATTCAGTTTATAGGAAAACTAAACTGCTGAAAGAAATTTCTAGGTTGGGCTTTCTCCACAAATTCAGTGGGATATTGGGAATGTTTTTAATGGCTAATTTAATTTTACCTTGTGAAATGAATTTATTTTTAAATTGGTGGTTAAGTCTTTGACTTAATCATTTTTCAAAGAAATAAAGTTCTTGTATGTCTCTGTAATTCACCAGTATTACACAGTAATACTGTGTAATATGTACACATGTACAGGTATGTACAGCTTCAGTTCAAGAAACTGGTTACAGTATTGCATGTAATTTAAGAGTGGAAATGGTCTTGGTGCCCTTATTGGTACTTGATGGCTTGGGGCTCAGATCCCTCAAAGTATTTCTGTAGTGATAGCTAAATCCAAGAGATTATTTAGAATAAGAAACATTATTGAAGCTTTTTTTTTTAAAGATAAGTGTTTTTGTCCTGATGCCATTGGACAAAACAGCATCCAATTTCGGTAATAAAATATCATGTAGAGTACTTTTAAAATAATTAGCTAAGTATCCTTCCCTTTTCAAGAATCAAGAATCTCCTTGATTCTGTAGTAACTGGAACAAATAAAGTAGTACAGAAAAAGGTATTTCTGTGACTAGAGAAAATTGCTTTTGAGAGAATGTAGACCAATGATACTGTTTTTTAAAGCAGCTGCAACAGATAACCCTGACACTACAAACTCAGATAAAGCTTCAGAAACATTTACAAAATTGCAAAGAGAGAAGCAAGATATCTTGAGATGTTTTTGATAAAGAAATACCTTCATTATCATAGAGAAAAGAGCACTTGATACCAAGTAAATTAATAGATGCTGAAAGATTACCTATGTGAGATAGGTGTGCAGCATCAGAAAAAAGAATGAGATCATGGGGCTCATTCACATGGCTTTCAATAAAATATTCATATGTACTGTTTAGTACATATGAACTTCATCTGCAGTTTTATCATGAAGCAGTCTTAATGCATATTAGCCATAATGGCACAACCATGCATCCTAAATACAAAGTGTTGTTTTCTGCAATTGTCAGAAAGTTTAGTCATGAGATCATTTTGGACCTAGGAATCTCAAAGTGTAGACTACTTTGCATCAATATCTCTATCATTGCCTCAGGCCTCATAATATCACGGTATGTAGAAGATAGCCCCATTTTGGAGAGAAGGAAACCTGCAGCTCAGTTATTCACCCAAGAGCACACAGTTGGGGGTTAAAAAAAAATCCAGTCCCAGAAGCTTCAGAGAATTCCTAACAGAACACATTACCCCCAGTATCAAAGGAAAGGAATCCCAACAGTAAATGGAGATGTTTAGAAATGAGCTTGATGGAAATAAACCTTAGTACGCCAGCATTAGACATCGTCAATCTCTGCCTCAGCACTACCTGAGAGCTTATTAGAAATGCAGATTCTCAGACCCTGCCCAGACACCAAGGCTCATAGTCTGTGTTTTAGTGAGATCCCAAGGAGATTTCTGTGCAGTGACATAGGGATTTTGAGGCAATAAACCAGGTTGAGGAAAGAGACATCCTGGTAAAGCAAAGACCACAAAAATGGTGGTTAAGTCCAGTCTGGTATTCTGAGAATGTTAACAAAGACTGTCTATAACTGCAAAGCTCTTAGACTATCTTATGTAATGCTCCTTGTGCAACTATTCAGTTCATAGTGCAATTGTAGTGCATGCATCAGGCTCTTAGTAGGTTCTTTAATGGTTCTAATAGTTTCACAGATGCACCAGGCAGGCTGGGGCTGAGGCCAGAGAGGCAGGATAACCGCCCCAGGAATCTTCACACTGTCATTCTTCAGTGCTCCCTTATGTGTTTCCCACCCCAGGGAGATGCTACCCTTTTGTTCTTTCTCCCCAGGCCCAGGTGAGCCCACTCATACATGCACATACCCACAGGGTCCAGGCATGTACAATCATGGGGAGAGCACAATACCACAGATGCTCATCATGAAGGATAATAGAGGGAAAAGTCTGACCAACCCATTTACCCTACACCCTGTACTTTGATAACATATAGTTTATCTACTCCAAAGAATGCTAAAACTAGCATAGGGAATAAGACTAAGAGTTACATGACTTTCAATGAAAGGCAGTAGAAAGGAAATATGAAGCAATGGAAAGAACTACTTTAAGGTGCTTTGGGTAGGGGGTGGGGTACAGATTCATTCTATCACTACTTCTCCATAAAGTTCAGCAGGTCCCTTCTTGACCTCAAATTATTTGTATTTAAACTAGTTCATCTCAAAGGGCCGTTTCAGTTCTGAGATTCCTCAGCTCTGGGGGATTTACATAGTGAAAATATGAGCAATTCTACTGGGTTTTGTTGATATAGTTTAGTATGTTCAATTCATACATGAAGAGGTATAATAGGAAGAAATCTCGGTTATGAGAAAGCAATATTAATGGGTACTGCAAAGGACTGGGAGGACCATGACTAGTTAACCAGCTTGAAAGTAGTAGTTTAATTAAAGTAACAAGGAATCCAGACTACTTTGAGAATCAGCTGCTTCAAACCACACATGGGAATCAACTCCTATATTCATAATAGGGTTTACTTTGTGTGATATAATAAACTTTTCTGACTTGGGCTATTGTAGGGTAGTTGTTTGGGGTATGTAGCTATAGTGCAGCCATCCCATCTGGGTATGTCCTTTATTCATTGTAGCAATTAAAGAAGAATGTCAAAGCCCTTGGATTTCTTAGGCTTTAATACTCTCTCAGAGAACCAAGTAAACAGACACACCAGATAGATTAGGCAGCAGGAACGGGGGTCTGAGGCAGGAAAGTCCCCCAGCACCCCCAGGAATCTTCATTCCCTTTCTCTGGGTTCTCTTGCATTCTCCCATTCTCACCCCCAATTCTGTCTTATCTACTTCATGCTTCCCTCCCAGGGTGACTTCACCCCTTTACCCTTTTCTACTAGACCCAGATATGCCTGTGAGCTTTCACGCACACACACCCACTGACCCAGGCATATACATGGGAAGGACCCAGTACCACAGGTGCTGATCATAGAGGCTAATGGCAGATGGATAAAATGTGTGAAAACCTACAATGAGGCTATAAAAAAGAGAAAAATGCTTCTCATCTCCAGTTGAGCTCTTTCCAATGATTCTGATTAAGCATTAGCTGAAAACAATTGTCTATAATCTAAAATCTAAAATGGAGAAAGACCCGCGTAAGAGAAGGGATTTGTCTAAGGCCACACTCCAGACCTGTGGTAGATAGGTACTCATAGGAGCATTCCATGGGTCTTTAATTCCACTTTCTTTGGATGAGTAGCTTTTTCAGAATCAGTGCACACTGGGGAGGAAAAATAAGTCTTCCATCTTGGTTCTTTATATCCAACACATGATTGTACTCATTGTCTCAGTTGAGCTTACAGAGCCATGTAACCTAGGCAGAGTAGAATGATTATCCTCATTTGATTGAGGTTTATAGAGGTGACATAACTTGACCAATATCACACAGGTAGGGAACAGGCTTAGACTTCCTTTCTTATTTCAGCGATACTGTACTGCTTCTCTGAAAGAAGCAGTCTGTAGAGTAAATGGAGTTGGTCAGGTTTTTTTCTTCCATTAACCTACAAAACCAGCACCTGTAGTATTGCATCTTCCCCATGGTTGTGTGGTTCTGTGGGTTGTGTGCATGTAAATGTGTGTACAGCTGGGCCTGGGTGGAGGGGTTAAAAGGGTGACATCACCCTAGAAAGAAAAAGAGCACAAGAGAGCCCAAATAGAATGTGAAGTTTACTAGAGGGCTGAAGGGTTTGCCTACCTCCCAGCCCTGGCCCTGCCCTGCCTGGTGTTTCTGTGTAACTGCTATAAGGAAGAGAGAACTGATGCAGATTGCAACAAAGAGTCTGGTGCTTAAAATTGGCAATGAGGATTGTTTACATTTCAATTAGCAGCAAGGATGGGATGGTTCTCTAACAGTTAGGGTAGTTGGCATGATGGTTCAACACAGAAGGCACACCAAGTGGCATAGATGGCAGATGGTCCAACACAGCCCTTCATACCTTAGAACATCTGGGAAATACCAGGACCTCTAAAATCTTAATTGTTTCAATCCATTCTTCAAAACAGCTTTCCCCCAACCCCACCGCCCTTGATGGTTTTGAGTTGAAACTGCAAAACACTCATATTCTATCATTTTGTCCTCATAACAACCCCATAAGTCAGGTAAGATATTTTGCCCCCATTTGACAAGGTACTTGAATTCCAGGAGCATTTTAACTCTTTTCTATTATTGCTATAGCAAATGACTACAAATTTAGCTTGAGACAATCTATCATGTACAGACTTTTGGCATAGTGACTGGATTTTCTTAGGATCTAATTGAACTAAAATCGAGGTATCAGCAGGGAAGTAATTTTCATCTGGGGACCTGAGTCCTCTTCCTAGTTTATTAAAATTCAGGTTTTTGTTGTAGGACAGAAGTTTGTTTTTTTTTTTTTGTAAGTGGCCCCCTTCATCTTCAAGTTACTATGCTAGTATCTACACATCAAATCTTTTTGCTTCCCCTTCTGCATCTGACTTCCTCTTCTGCTTCACCTATTATTTCCCCTTTCACTGGGATGATTTCACTAGGCCCACGCAAGTAATGTAGGATAGTCAGCAGAAATCTTAATATATTCAATATTATGTAATCACAGTTGTGGAAATTAGGAGATAGGATCATCTTGGGGATCATAGTGCTGCTTAAAACAGACATGAAACAGCTGCCTAGAGAGGCTCTGTCTTTCTACATGAAGACATACTTTTGTCAGTGCTATTGTATCAAAGAGTAAGATGACCATTTATGTGCCACCTATATGGGTAGTTAGAATCTTGTTATCTTCCTGCCTCTCACATACACCAGACATACACCAGACAGCATATCAAAGAAAGTGGTTGTTGGTGTATGAGGAAGGATTTTTGGAAGTTTGTGACCAACCTCTTACCTAGTTTAATTCTATCTCAGTTCTGGAGGAAGAGACAGAAGCAGTTTCCTTAAAGGTTCAGGCTGAGACATAGTTCCTGTGTCACTTTACTAGAAGAGCTGGCACTTACTTACACAGCATGTATTCCATGCCAAATGCATCTCTAAGTGCTTTGCCTGGCTTTACTGAATTTGTCTGATAATTTCTGAGATAGTACTATTAGCCCCATTTTATAGACAAATAGGTGGTTGTCATTTGCCTCAGTTTACTCAGGAAATGGTGAATTTAAGATTCAGATCCATATTATTCCCTTAACAAATCCCCTGTAGCTTCCACCAGAGAGGAAAAATACTACTAGAGGGGAGAGTGAGGTCCAGTTCATTTCAAAGTCCCTGGCATCTTTGATACTGTAAGCTTGCTCTCATGATGTGGTAACCCAACTCACTACAGCTGAGCTTTCTGAACAATTCTGTTAAATTTAGAAACTTGTGCATTTTATGGGGTCATTTTGCGGTAAAAGTGCACAACTTTTTCTCAGAGGCTGGTATAGAGTGGGAATCTCAAATCTTGGTAGGTTCTTTGTTATAGCAGTTACAAAGACATACCAAGCAGAGGCAGGGCCAGGGCCAGGAGCCTGGGAGACATGAGGTCTGTATCTAGCTGTCCTGCCGTGTCTTCTTGTCTGCATTGAACCATCCCATCCTTGTTGACAATTATCTGACCGAGCAACCTGTCTGTGACACCAAATTTAGTACACAAGCAACAGACTCGCCGATCTGCATTGGTTCTTTATTGGTTCTAGCAGTTACACAGAGCAGGCAAGGCAGGACAGGCTGGGAGGTAGGTGAGTACCCCCCAGGACTCTTCAAGCTCTTTCTCTGTACCAGCTCTCTCTCTGGCATTATCTCATACTCTATCTCTGGGTGATGCTGCCCTTTTAGCCTTTCTCCCCAAGCATGCCCACTCACACAAGTGCACACCACTGGACCCAGGCATGTACACAATCATGGGGAGGGTATGAGTGTTGATTATACAGGCTAATGGGGGGGAAAAGCCTGAGCAACTCACCCTACACGGTGAGTCCCTCAACGTCCCAGGAATTTTCACACTCTCTCTGGCTTCTTTCTCTGACATTCTCTTCTTCACATTCTCTATTTGCCATGCTCTCTCTTGTGCTCCCATCCCAGGGTGATACACCCCTTTATTGCCTCCTTCCAGGCCCAGGTGCACCAACTCACACATGCACACACCCACTGGGCCCAGGCATTGGCAATCATGGGGAGGGCACAATACCACAGTTGCTGTTCATAGAGGCCAATGGCAGAAGAGTAAAAAGCTCAACCTAACTCATTGACCCTGTAATCCATGCCCTCAGGCTTTTTCACTTTTCATCCCACAGTCTACAGTGTGATATTCTTCCAACGTTTCCCTTGGCAAATGTGTAAAACTACAGCATGACCAGCAAAAGTAAATGAGATACACCATATACATATAAGTCCAGTCCACTAAAATGGCAGGAAACACCAACATAGAGGTTAAAATACAAAAGTTCTGGTACCCAGCAGACAACCCATCATATCTGCTACTGAAAGACCCTGCTGCACTCAGCAGAGAACCAGTCAATTTCAATCACAGAAATATACCATCACTCACCAGAAGCCATCAAGCTTCCTGGCCTTCTCTGTCTGTGGTTTGTACTATATGCAGCACATACACCTCCAGGATGCACTCCAAGACTAACTATGTCACTCAATACCAGGATGACGTCTCTTTGCTGTCACTTTGACACTTGGCCTCCATGGCCACAAATGTGACATGCAGATCCCTGCTCTATGCCAACCCTTTGCACATGTACTTGGGTCAGAGATCCATGGATCTCTAGCTCCCCATGCGACCTCTCTCTGATCCCCTCTCCGTGGCGATCACCACAAACCATGTTCCCTACAATTCCCTGAGGACAGATTCCTCACTCAGAAGTGAACAGAGCACTTTAAGAGGCTTGCCTTCTCTGCTACTTAACAACAAATCAGGATTTTCCTAAACTTGGCACTAGCTTCTTGCCTTACCTAAGTTGGCTTTTTACACATCTCCAGCATGGCTGCAGAGGACATGGCAATGCTTTGTCTCTCAGCCAGCCTTGACTGCTCTCATGAATGCCCCCCTGCCACCACCCTCACTCCCAGTGGTCATTGTCACTCCAGGCTGCACACAAGGCTGCTCCAGCCACCAAGGCCCACCAGCCACCCCTTAATTCTCATCTCCTGAGTGCAAATAATCCCATCCACCCCCAGAATCCATAGATACAACCTCCCAAATTTCCCTTGTCTTCTGGTGGGAATGCTTGATTTGTGTCATCACCAGTTGAGCTCTGAATGAATACTGGGGGTCCTTTCTCTTCCCTGATAAATCTGTTGCCTCAGAAGTAGTCAACTGGTTCTCATAGACCATCTCCACCACACGAGATCTTGTCCCACAGTTCCTGGACTTGCCCACCTCCTGTGCTCTGAGAGCATCTTCAGTGTTATCTTTGACTCCATTTGCAGAACTGTCTGCCGACTCACACCAATAGTCTGTGTTGAACCATCCTGCCATCTAGACCACTTGGTGTGTCTTTTCTATCTGCATTGAAACATCCCACCATTGTCACCAATTGTAGCAATAACCTCCCTCGTCACCAATTGTCCTGCAACCATCCTGTTCTTGATGTCAAAATTGTAGTGCAAGTATATCAAATCAAGTAGGTTCTTTATTGGTTCTAACAATTACACAGACACACTAGGCAAGGTCATGATCAGGGGGTGTGGGGCACTAAGAGGCAGGCAAGTTGCCCAGCCCCCAAGGAATCTTCATGCTCAGTCTCTGGTCTCTCATCTCTGGTCTCTCATCTCTCCCACCTCTCATTTCTCTCCCTGGCATTCTTTCACATTCTCTCTTGCCATGTTCTCATTCTCTCTATGTATACTCTATGCAGGCTCCTCCTAGGATGACGTACCCTCTTTTTGCCTCCTCCTTAGGATCAGGTGTGCCAACTCACACATTCACACACCCACTGTATCCTACATTACACTATAATGGTGAGGGTGCAATACAGTGATGATGGTCATAGAGGCTAATGGTAGAAGGGAAAATATCTGACCAACCAATTTACCCAAGAGCTGGAAAAAAGGGAGACTGCCAGTCTAGGTGGAGTTAAGATAGATCAGTCCCAGGAATGTCCTATCCAGAGCATATTTCTGTAACAGGGTGATAAGGCTGAATTGGGGGGCATGGCCCCATCTTTGTAATAAGATGCAACTGAATAGGAAGATGCCACTGAGGGTGGAGACATGGAATAAGCAGTGAAGCCTTATGAAAAGAGAGCACAGGCACCAAAAGAACACAGGTGTACAAGAGAGAGTATAAAAGTACATGCGAGGAGAAGGAGACATACACACCCAGACTGGAGAGGAGAAGGGAGCAGGTGCTGTGCCAGCACTCCACTCAGCCTGGCCTACCCAAGTGGAGAAGAAAAGCCACAAGCTTTTGGAAACTTGGACTCTTCCTAAGAGGGCAGCTCACTGCAAAGAAGACTTGGTTGTGTGTGTCCCTGACAAGAGGGGGCTTGTCAGAAACCTGGATTTGGTGTTGACTGGACTGGGATGAAATGGCCAGGGGCCTGGTGGCTCTGAGGACACGTAATTCCTTATCTTCTCAATAAATAAATTTTATTCTGTTGGGTTTCATTTTGTTTTGTCTGTTCACTCTTTTGCTGTACAGAAGCATTATAGTTGATGTTTATGTTTTACTTTCCTTTTTTTTGCCCTCTCTAGATGTGTCCAGAAAGGGATTTCTGAATTATAATTCAGAAATTCAGGGTTTTGCCCAAGTTTTCCTCTATGTATTTTTATGGTTTCAGGTCTATATCCAAGTCTTTTATCCATTTTGAGTTGGTTTAGTAGTTTTGTGATAAGGGTTTAATAACAAAGATCCACAAGGAACTCACATAACTTAGCAAAAACCAAACAAGAAGCCCAGTCAAAATATGGGGTGAAGAACTAAAAAGACACTTCTCCAAAGAACAAATACAAATAGCCAACAGGCACATGAAAAATGTTCAGTGTCATTAGCAATCAGGAAAGGCAAATCAAAACCACAATGAGATAATGACTTCCACTAGTAAAAATGGACCACAAAGAAAAAAAATGGGTTACAACAAGTGCTAGCGTGGATGCAGAGAGAAAGGAACACTTTTACACTGCTAGTGGCAATGTAAACTGGTACAGCCGCTATGGTAAGCAGTGTGGAAGACCTTCAAACTAATGAAAATGGAACTACCATTTGACCCAGCAATTGCTCTTCTGGGAATCTACCAAAGGAGACCTCAATACTGAAAAAAGGGACATCTGTGTTCAGATGTTTACTGCCTCACATTTATAATTGCAAGGACATGGAAACAACCCAAAGGACATGGAAACAACACCCCAAGACAGATGACTGGATGAAAAACGTGGTATAGATGCACAATGGAATGTTACTCATCAATTAAAAATGATAAATTTGATGAATTTGAGATAACAGGGATGTACCTAGAAGAAATATTAGCAGAAACAAGTCAGAAAGAAAAAGAAACTAAATGGTTTTATTAATATATGGGACTTAGGAAAAACAAAGCAAAAGGCGAGGAGGAAAAGTCCAAACAAGCTAACACCCAAACTAAAGAACACAACTTGTATGGGTGGGGGAGAAAATGGTAGGGAGTGGTCAAGGAGGGAAGGTGGTGGGTGATCCCCAGGAATACAATCAATAAATCAATCATGTTTCTGTTAAACTGGTCTTATATTGCTGTGATTCACAGGTGGATGGCACTGATAGTGGCAGGTTTAAAGACGAGTTTTTCCCTTGTGAGCCAGTCTGAGATATTTGCCTGCCTCTTACCCACTAACATTTCCACTTTGGAATGTTCTAATGAAATATGAGGTTTCCTTATTTGGTCTCCATTTAAGTTGTATCACTCATTCTGAATCTCTGTGTTAGATCAGGGTTGCAAAGAAAGGACTCACATCCAGGTAAATGCGAGAGGGAGAGAGTAATCAGGACAGTTGCCAAGCAGACTCTCGAGTATCGGTGGTCATGCCACCTGAGAGAGTCAAGCAGTTACCTGAAGTCACTAGAGGTTGCATTATGAGTGAGTATGAAAAAATTCTGCAGGCGGTAATTTTAAATTCCCTTCTGCAAGTGTAAGGGTGTGACAAGGCTAAATTGAGACCATGTCCCCATCTTGGAATAGAATGCAGCTGAGCTAGAGGAAGATGCCACTGTGGGCAGAAACTTAATGAAGCACATAGATTTTGTGTTCTTTTGGGTAGATTCCCAGTAGTGAGATTGCTGGATTGAATGGTAATTCCACGTTCAGTTGTTTGAGGGTCCTCCACGCAGCCTTCCATAGTAGCTTGGATCAGTTTTCACTCCCACCAGTAGTGTAAGAGTATTCCCTTTTCTATACATTCACACCAACACTTGTCATTGCCCCCCCTTTTTTTTTTTAAATCAGGGGCATACTTACTGTACCACACTACTTAGTGTGGTTTTGATTTTCATTTCCCTGATTATTAATGAATGATGTGGAGCACTTTTTCATATGCCTATTGGCCATCTGTATTTCTTCTTTGGAGAAGTGTCTTTCAGTTCTCCCCATTTTTTAACTGGGCTTTTTGCTTTGTTTTTGTTAAGTTGTGTGTGTTCTTTGTGTATTTTTTGTTATCAGACCCTTCTCACTTGCGTGGGGGGCAAAAATTTACTTCCACTCAGTTGGGTTCCTTTTGTTTTGTTTATTGTTCCTCTTGCTGTACAGAAGCTTTTTAGTTTGATGTAGTCCCAGCTTTTTGTTTTTCTTCATTTTTTTTTTTTTTTTGCCAGCTGTAGCTGTATCGAGAAATGGATTTCTGAAGTGTAATTCATGGACGGTTTTGCCCAAGTTTTCCCCTATGTATTTTATGACTTTAGGTCTTACAGCCAAGTCTTTTATTAATTTTGAGTTGGTCTTTGTACATGGTGTGAGGGAGTTGTCTTGGTTCATTTCTTTGCCTGCCATGGCCCAGTTTTCCCAGCACTATTTATTGAAGAGACTGTCCTTGTTCCAATGTAAGTTTTTCACTCCTTTGTCAAAGCTTAGTTTACTGTATGTGTCATTTTATTTCAGGTCACTCAATTCTTTTCCTTTGGTCTCATTGTCTGTTTTTCTATCAGTACTATGCTATTTTAATTATTCTGGTTTGTAGTATAATTTGAAATCTGGGATTGTAATACCTCAATTCTCTCTTTTATGGTCAGAAGGATTTTCAATATTCTAGGTCTTTTGTTATTCCATATGAATTTCAGTAGTTTTTGTTCTATCTTTTTAAAAAATGACATTGAGATTTTTATTGGGACTGCCTTGAATCTGTAGGTTGCTTTTGGTGGAGTAGCCATTTTGATAATGTCGATTGTTCCAATCCATGAGCAGGGAAATGTTTTTCCATTGTTTTTATGTCTTCTGTTTCTTGTAGGAATACTTTGTAGTTTTCGTTGTGTAAATTCTTCCCTTCTTATGTTAGGTTTATTCCCAGGTGTTTGATTTTCAGTGGTGTAATGGTAAATGGAGTGTTTTTTTTTAAAAAGAATTTCTTCTTCTGACTGATTTTTTGCATATAAGAAAGCCACTTGTATCTGTGTGTTGATTTTATATCCAACTATGTTACTGAACTGGTTTGTTATTTTTTTTTCATTTTATTTATTTTATTTTTTAATTATAAAATATATTCCGGTTGACAATTTAGGCCATAGACATGTACATAAAAATTCCATAAAAGGGATCAGTATGTAGGGCCGGGCACGGTGGCTCGTGCCTGTAAGCTTTGGCCTATGAAGCGGCTGGGGCTAGGTATCGCGGTTCGAGTCCCGCCTGGGGCCCGGAGTGAGACCTAGTTCCAAAAAAATAGTTGGGCGTGGTGGCGCGTGCCTGTAACCCCGGCTACCTGGGAAGATGAGGCTGGGGATTGCTTGAGTCTGTGGTACCCCGGGCAACGAGAGTCTGTGGTTCCACAGGCAAAAATAGTGAGACCTAGTCTCAAAAAAAAAAAAGGGGGGGG